>SKCR01041956.1:0-92309 GCA_019454045.1 Zanthoxylum bungeanum | reverse complement strand
TTTGCCTGATAATAATGACGCATGATCGTAATTCTTAATGAATAGATTTCTGTGCATGATAAGAATATACCCGCAGGGCATGCGTAGCTAATATTAGAACTTGTTCTTAATGAGTTTGTCTTAAATCAATTATCATATGAATATAGGTAGTTGAATTAAGTTAGATATTTCTACCTGACCATTAGAAGAGACTGGTAGATGAATTAGCATTCTAGGTTAATAATCCATAACAATAACCCAATTGAATGAAAAATGCAATAACCCATTGTTTGTGTGCGTAAGTGAAGTTACAACTATAAATTCTTTTCTCGCATAAGGTTTTTCCAAAGTTATTTATTTACTATGTACGTAAATTTTTCAGTTAATTAGTTTAATCAAATCACTTTCAATCAATTGTTTAATTTTAGTCAAGTTATGTATAGTTTTAATATTAATATGATTATAATAAGTCATTGTGGGTTCGATATTTGACGTTTTGTCACTATATTACTTGAGCGACATGTGCTTGCGTGCGGTAGTAAAATCACGATCATCTCTCATTGAGGAACACTAAAAAGTGAACATTTATTAAAAGAAAAATTCATTTTACACTGTAGTTTCATTAATCCCCTTAATTTAGCACATTTGTAAGATAATAATAAAATTATGTTTTATATAATTATTGTGATTTTTATTTTTTATGTAGATAAAATAATACTTTGGATGCATAACCAGAAAAATGGACGTGACATTTGGATTTTGGAGGCCAAAAACTTAAAAGGGCATTCTAATAATGTATAATTTTGGAAATTCCAACTTTGCAGAATTTTCCTATTTTGTCCATAACTTTTTATTTCGATATCGGATTGAGGCGATTTCAGTTCCAAATGAAAGAAAACTCAAATATCTACAATTGTGCTGTTGACAAGAGTTTCTAGTTCTGAGGTTTGTCATATGTAATTATAAAAAAAATGGTGGAGGGTTGCCAGCAACCTTTCGGTGGATGGACCCTCCACATGAGCTGCTTTCATTACAAATTGCAATTGTTGAAAATGCTGAGAGCTCTCTATAAATAAGAGGATGCTCAGATCTTAATTTTTCATACTTTCTTCTGAATTTCTCTTGAAGAATTTGGAAAATAATATCTTTTGTGTTTTATTTTTTCAAGATTTCTTGTAATTTTTTTTTCTTTCGGTAATAAAATATGAGGGTTTTTATTCAAATCACAGGTAGCTAATTTCATTTTGCTGTGGTAAATGGTGAAGCTCTAAATATGAAAATATAGATTAATCTTAATTATTTTATAATATATAAATTTAAATCTAACGATTAATATTTAATTTAAATATGTATTAATTATTGACAAACTTTATTATCGCCTATATGACTAGTTTTATTTATTTGGCATAATTGAGTACCCAACTGGACTTGTTATAGACAAATATTATTACCGTCTTATGACTGATTTTATTTATTTTGACATAATTAATTTCTAAAATAAATTAATTGGGTAATAATGATAATTTATATATTATAAAAAATAAGATTTCTAAATTTGAATATTAAAAGTGGATCCCCTTAGCCCTAGTATTTTATTTTATTGTTTCAATATAATTTTAAATTTTCAACCACTTCAAACAATTAACTCTTTTTATTTGTACTCGAATTATTATTTTATCTTATTAAATATATTCATGTGGATCAATCCCGGACTTACCGGGTTATTTTATTATTTCAACACTCTTGTACTTGGAGTAAAGAACCACTTTGTGAATTTGTCAAGTTTTTGGCGCCGTTGTCGGGGAATATAATTTAGTAGATAGAATAGTAATTTAACATCCTTGTATTTTTTTTATTTTCCTTCTTTTTATTTTTTAATTTTTTAATTTCGTTCTTTTTTTGATGTATTTTTTGCATCTCATTTTCTTCTTCTTTGCATTTGTGTAGATCCAAGATATCCTGATAGATCCTTAATAAATTCTGAACCCAGACATCCCACCCACATACAGACACACCATGTACTTAATTCTTCAAAGTTACATGAGACAAAAAAATCAATTAAAATGAAGCTTGTATTTTGCCAAAGAATTTATTAAACCATCCCCATTTAGAGATTCTTCCATAATTTTTTTGAGAACCTAATTCGAGAGATTGAGACAGTGAACGAGAAATTCAATTGTGATCTGAATTGACAAGAATCAGATGATGCTTTTAGATCTAATAACTACATTTTTATTTTCTTTCTTTCTTTCTTTGTTTTTCTTTTCTTTTGTGATTTATTTTTATTTTATTTTTATTATTTTTTTGGTAAGTATTGCATTTGCATATTTAAATTTATCATATAGTCTGCATTTAGGTTGCACAAGACATTGGTCTCGATCATCCAATGGTAGATTAAATAATGAGTCTCAATCACCTTCATCTTTAGTCAAAATAGTCGAGAACCAAGATGAAAATCCACATGCCCGAGTTCAAAATCCCTTTGATCAGGAATAAAACGAGTCTCATCATGGCGATCTTAATATTCTAGGACACTCAGATAATTCATGAATCCCACTAGGACATGATCACCATCTTGAATTGTTTTCCCTCCAGATGCATCGCATTTCAATTTTAAATCAGATGTCATCCAACTTTTACCCACATTCCACGGTCTCTAAAATCAGAAAATCCTTATAAGCATTTAAGAGAATTTGAAGAGGTACGTAAAACTTGCACAGACCAAAGTTGCAGCATGAATATAATTCGACTCAAATTTTTTCCCTTTTAAAGGATAAACTAAAATTTGGTTTTAGAACCTTAGGTTAGGATCCATCAGAACATATGATGATTTGCAAAAGAAATTTCTGAAAAAATTATTTCCCATGGACAAACTCTTTTAAGAGGAGAATCAGAACTTTCACATAAGAGTCGGGGGAATACTTTACCAATATTGGGAGAGATTTAAAGAAATGTTAAATATTTTTCCACATCACAGGTTTGAAACATGGAGGTTGGATTCTTATTCTACTAGGTTTGAACACCCCCAAGGTATTCAAGTAGTGGAAATGATGTGTAATTATAAGTTTAGGAAAAAAAATCTCAAAGATGCACTAGATTACATAGCAGAGATTCAAAACAATGAGACACAGCTGACACTTATGAGTCATCTGTAAAACCACAGTCATTTGTTAGAGGTATGTTTAACCTTAGGGAAGAACATGATATTTATGCTAAATATACATCTCTAGATAAAAAATTTGAGGCATTAGAAATGAGAAAGAGTGATCATGTCAATTCAATTCAAGAAGTCACATGTCAAATATGTAATTCAAATGAACATGTCACACAAGTTTGACAACTTTGCCAGCCTTGCAAGAATATCTCTATGACCAAGTCAGTTCTATGAACACCTTCAAGAGACCAAATCCAAACCCACACTCCCAAACCTATAATTCTGGTTGGAGAAACTATCCAAACTTCAATTGGAAGAATGATAACCAAGCACAATCATCGCAACAACCTCCCAGGTACACCAGAATTTCCAAAATTCCCAGAATTATGTACAATATGTCCAACCGCCTAGGAAAACCCTTGAGGATACTTTGTATACATTCATTGAGAAATATGAAGCCATTAATAAGCAAAATGTGCAAACATTGATTGATTTGAAAGATACTTTTGCCAAAATCATATCTTCATTGACCATTAATGATAAAGAAAATTTCATGCACAACCACGGCCAAACCTCGAAAGTCATCAAAACCCTCACGGAGTAGTTTTGGTAATTAACACATAATCCAAGTCAAATATATTATTACTCTTCGCAGTGGTAATGTCATCCACAAACTTATTCTTGAACCTCGCAAAGCTGAAAATAAATCAGATTCAGAAGGTAAGGAATGGGTTGATGACCATTACCTATCATTGATTATAATAATTTTTCCTATCCACCTCAACTTCTCAAGCATTAAAAACAAAGAAATTAAACCATTCCCCCAGAGATATATGAATATTCAAACATGTGAAAGTCAATATTCCTTTGTTAGATGTCATCCAACAGACACCATTTTATGCCAAATTTTTAAAAGATTTGTGCACTATTAAAAGAAAACATCAGATAAGAAAGAAAGCTTTTCTAGCTGAATAGGTAAGTTCCATTCTCTCAACCAATAATACATTAAAATATAAAGGCCATGGTTGTCCAATTATATCATGTATTATTGGATATCAAAAAATTGAACATGTTTTGCTTGATCTTAGAGCCAATGTCAATTTGCTTCCAATTTTGGTTTACCAACAACTTAATATTGGCGAGTTAAAACCAACTTCAACTATTCTTTTACTTACAGATAGATCAGTCAACGTACCGAAAGAAATTATAGAAGACGTGTTATTACAAGTCGATAAATTCATATATCCTGTAGATTTATTATCTTGAAAACACAACCTGTAGCATATAGTTATAAGTCAATTCCTATAATACTTGGTCGCCCATTTTTAACAACAGCTAATGCTTGAATTAATTGTCGGAACAGAATCATGAATTTATCCTTTGGCAATATGACGTTGGAGTTTAATGTTTTTGACATGTGTAAACAATCATACGATGAGGACAATGAAAACGAGTGCATAAAACTAATTGAACCAATTTTGGAGGAACTTATCCATGTGAGTTTATCTGATCCCTTGGAAATTTGTACAGTTAATTTTCTTGAATCAAGTACGCAATTAGATTCAGATATTCCTAATGAGTTTTTACTTGATTCTACACAAGTACTGGAAGATGATCGAGAGAAATAAAATTTAGAGGAACTAGGAACACTAAAAGAAGAAAAATATGAGGAAGCACCCAACTGGAATTAAAGACTTTGCCAGAATGATTGAAATATATATTTCTTAGAGATGAACAAACTTACCATATGGTAATTTCTTCTTCCCTCACAAGCAATCAAGAAGGTAAGTTGTTAAATATATTGAGAAGAACATAAACTAGCAATTGGATGGACTTTAAAAGACATAAAAAAAACATTAATCATTTGAGTTTGCACACACAGAATACATTTAAAAGATAATGCTAGGACATATCATCAACCCCAAAGAAGATTAAACCCTCACATGAAAGAAGTGGTAAAAACAGAAGTCCTTAAACTTCTTGATGTATGCATTATCTATCATATCTCTGATAGTAAGTGGGTAAGTCCTACACAAGTTGTTCCTAAAAAATTTGGAATAACTGTCGTAAAAAATGATAAAGGAGAATCAATTCCAACTCGAATATCATCTAGTTGGCATATGTGCATTGATTATAGAAAACTAAATGACGCGACTAGAAAAGATCATTTTCCTTTACCATGTCTTGACCAAATTTTAGAAAGAGTAGCAGAACATCCCTACTATTGATTTCTTGATGGTTACTCAGGATATTATCAAATTCCCATTACTTTAGAAGACTAGGAAAAGACCATATTCACATATCCCTTTGGAACATTTGCATTTAGGAAAATACCTTTTGGACTTTGTAATGCACCAGCAATATTCCAACGATGCATGTTAAGCATATTTAGTGACATCATTGAACATTATTTAGAGGTTTTTATGGATGATATAACTGTTTTTGGGAACTATTTTGATAATTGCTTGAATAATTTGGAAAATATTTTGAAAATATGTGAAGAAAAATGAATTATGTTAAACTGGGAAAAATATCATTTCATGATTAATTCAGGAATTATTTTTTATCACGTTGTGTCATTTAAATGTATTGAGGTTGATAAGGCAAAAATATAGGTAACTTCTAAATCGCCATCACCAAAAATAGTCAAGGAAATCCAATATTTCTTAGGACATGTAGGATTTTATAGGAGGTTCAATAAATTTTTAATACCATATCCAGACCATTGTGTAACCTCCTATTAAAAGATGCAACATTTGAATGAACATAAGAATATCAAAAATAATTTGAAAGGATTATCAGTCTTTTAACTTCTACTCCTATCATACAATCCTCTGATTGGTCTTTACCTTTTGAGCTAATATGTGATGCCATTGATTATGCAGTTGGCACAATATTACGACAGAGAAAGAAAGGTAATCTGTATGTAATTTATTACGCAAGTAGAACTTTAAACAATGCACAAATGAATTACACTACCACGGAAAAAGAACTGCTTGCTATAATATTTGTATTTGATAAATTTCGATCATATTAATCAGTTCATCAATCATTATTTATTCTGACCATACTGTTATTAGATATTTGATGTCTAAATAGGATGCAAAGTCAAGATTACTACGGTGGATTTTATTGCTTCAAGAATTCAATATCACAATCATGACAGGAAAGATCAGAGAATGTGGTTGCAAATCATTTATCGAGACTTACAAATGAGTTATCAATTGACACAATCCTTTCAATGACTCTTTTCCTAATGATTTTTTATTTTTTTGTGAATACAATGTCTTGGTATGCTAATATTGTCAATTTTATTGCAACATGAAAAATACCTCTAGCAATGAGAATTGCATAATTAGCATTGGTAGAGTTATAAGCATGCATTTTGAGAATTGTCTTGATGGTATTAACATGAAATGAAGCTTTTATGTGTATAAATGTTATGAGGGGATTATAGTTTGTGATTTGGTGATATTAAAATAACAGTTTGTGTTTGGGTTGTAGATTTGAGAAGAGTTTTGATCAATGTTGAAGTTTAGGGAAGTATTTAAGTGAAGGTGTTAGTGTGATAGTTGGAACGGCTTTGGGCAGTGATGATGGAGATACCCTCTACCTCGGGTCGGCGCGTATGGGAGTCACGCTGAACATACTCTCTACCTTAGGTCAGTTATGTATTTGCCTAAGGTTGGTTGTGTGGAGACTCTGTTCGGTCGTGTGAAGACTAAGGTCGGTTGGGTGAAGACTCGAGTCGGTCGTATGGAGACTCAGGTTAGTCATGTGGGGACTCGGGTTAGTCGTGTGGGGACTAAGGTCGGTCGTGTGGAGACTCAGGTCGGTCGTGTGAAAGACTCAGGATTGATTATATGAGTGTCAACAAGGTATACATTAATTCTATGAGCATTTATCTTTAAGTTAAACCCATCTTTATAATCGCGATGCCCAAAACTCAACGTAGCGATGCGAAGTAAGAAGAAGCTCTTTGCCTAAGCCTGATTGTATGGACGTCGTGACGCTCATGACCCGACGTCGCGATGCATAACAGAATCAATCTCATTCCATTTCATATTCATATGAGGAAGTTAGAAGGCACCCTTAAGGTTCCGTATACAACACACATGTACATTCACCTCATCCATGATCATGAATAGCTTCTCAGTTAAATATGCTTATCGTACTCAGATACAAGTCGATATGACTTTTCCGCATGAACCACAATTTTCTTTAACGAAGGAAAGAAGTGCCAACTAGATTCCAAATCTGTGAGTGGACCATTTTCTCAAACTAATTTCTACTTATTTGCTTTTGATTTAAAAACTTACTTTTCAGCATGTAGAGCATTAGCCGAAATAATTTACAGATATTTTATGATTGAGAAATGTTTTATAAAGTAATGATTTTAAAGCATGATTTCATTGATTTTCGGAGGCATAGGGAAAAACCCACCTCAGATGTAACTTGACACAGATATGAAATTGACGGATACAGATAACATATGCACACATAGTTCAAGACTATGGATGTCAGATACCCCTAGATCTCAGATTCCGGGCTAGCGAGACAGTGAGACGTAACACCTCTAGACCTCAAATTCAGAGTCATGAGGGTAGCATAGATCCGCACCCCCGTCTCCAGTTCAGTGGCTTGGGGGACAGCGAGACGTAACGCCCCAAGACCACCTGTTTAGAAGTATGGGGGGGACGGCAAGACGTAACACCCTCATACGTCCAGATTTACAAAGATAGATTTACAGAGACAGATTTTCAAAAACAAGATTTTTAAAGTTATGATTTTCAGAAATGATAAGTTTTATGAAAGAGTTTTCAAGAGAATTCAGTTTTACAGAAAGAATTCAGAGTCTCAAGGAAAGAATGGTTTTAGGAATGTTTTTCAGAAAAAAGATATGTTTTTGGAAACGAAAGAGTTTTCAGAAAAGACAGATTTCTTGAAAGATTTCAGTTTTAGAACAATTGATTTCATAAAGTATTTCAGTTTTCATTTTAAATTGTCCACTCACTAGGTCATTTAAACGATCTAACCCCATACTTTCAGTTTTCTGTTTTGCAAGTATACCAGGAGAACGAGCTCGAGAGGACGAATACTGATGGCAGTCACTAGGGTATTATTCCACTAGGTCAAGTTAGAGATAAAGTTCAATCAGAGTCCAGTAAATTCATGTATCAGTTACTTGTATAATTGAGATTGTGTGTGTTATAAGTCAAGATTCTGTGAATAAAGTTGTACAAAGAAGTATTATTAAGTATAGAGTTACGAGTATGAGTTGCATTTATTTAGTGTATTGATTTGGGCAATGGTCTCATGTATGAATTCGTATTTGATATGAGATTAGTGGTATGGATCACAGTCAGCAAGTCCGAGGCTCAGGGGGATAAATCGGTCTATTCCCTGCCGGTAGCATCTTTCGGTCAGGGATATTACAAAGATGATATCAGAGCATGGTCAGTGGGTAGAGTGCTGGGGTCTTGTATACGTAGTATGCCCGAGATACTAGTATACGGGGCTCTACTTCTCTAGTATCCAATCCTCGAGTATGTCCTCAAGTCCTATAGACATGTTAGTAAGAAATTCCCAAGCTATTTGAATATTTTTCCTTATGAAAGTAACCATACTCTTTGTCTAAGTTGAGAATCCTTCTGTAATTATCCTGGTTTATTATCATAAGATCAACATAAGTTATAAAACTAGATAGTAAAGCTCTAAGAATATCCACCAGAGGAGTAAAAGAGAAAGAAAAAAACTATAAGAAAAGAAAGTAATGTTGTATGGATACTGTAGGCACTGCATTTTTACACATACACCCGATGAGGAGTCTTATTTGGAGACAACTACCTTTTGAGTCACGGTCGCCGCGGGAAACGGATATCGGAAGGGGAAATTCAGAATAAACTAGCTCACTGTCTTCGTTGGTGCTGCGTTCGTTACTTCGTTCGAACGGGAAACAGATTGCGGGCGTTCGTGTAGCGTTCGAGGGAGCGTTCGAACGGTGTCGGTAATTCTGGTTTTGCTGCTAGCCTCACACCCAGCCCATTTAGCTCCCCAAAGCCCATAAAACACATCCAAATTAAATAATTAAATATTAAATTAAATATTAAACATTAAATAAAACATTTAAATCATTTACCAATTAAAATAAACAATTACCAACTTAACTAAAATCATGCCTAAAATAAACAAATCACATACTAAATCAAATATAACCCAACCAAATTAAAATCAATCCTAACCAATTAAAGCCAATCATATATTTGACTTCCTAATCTAATAAGATATTTACCAATATAAAATATTTGTATTCCTAAACCAACACAAATTAAATTTACAACTTCTTAAAATAAAATATCTTGTCTCCCCCAATCTTGTGTATACCTTTCTCATCTCTCCTAATTTGGAAACAAGATCACTTCCCTTGTAAACCCTAGCCATTCTCTATATAAACAACCCCTAACCAAGGCCATTCCGGTCCTGGACACAACACAATTCACACCCAAGCTCTCTCGAAATCTCTCTAGACTCTCTCTACACACCCAAAACAGACAAAAAGAGAAAACACTTCATACACACACGAAAAGAGAACAAGAACCTCAACCATCTCCTCCATAGCCAAATCTACCACAGTAACCACCCTAATCACCACCGAAATACAAGCACCAAAACAACCCCTAATCACCACCGAAAACCAGCCCCTCTAAACCTCCATATATCACCGAAAACCACACAAACACAGCAGCCCAAACCCTTAAAAAACAGTAACTTAGAAAACTACATAGATAACCTTAAAAATAATCACTTTTAATTGCACTAAGAACCCACACAACTTGGAATAGTTCTTTGAAAACATTGAAATAGGTAGCCCGTGCAGTGAGCAGCAAAACAGGAGCCGAATAGGAGCAGAACGGAGTTCGAACAATAAGCAAAGCAGCGAAGCAGTGAGCTAGGACGTTGAACCAGCGGACCAGAAAAGTTGCGGAGCTTTACCCCCTTTCGATCTTCGTGGAACGTGAGTCCGAGACGGCTAAAAGGTTAGACCTGAGGGTATCTTTCACACTTGTTTTCCTTTCCCGCATTATTTATTAAGTATTTCTTGTATGATTGTAATGTTGAAATGTGTGTTGTGATTTTTGAGTATATAAATATGCATGAATTATGAGATGTAATATGTTGTGGGCATTAGATGAATGAGAGATGTGTCAACTCTCGCGGTATATCGGATGGAAACCCGGATATAAATTTCATAGCCGATTCCGAATGGACGGTAATATGATCTGTACTCGGGCCACAACTCCACATACCGCTTGAGTAAACGGCACCATCTCTCTTTCGTTGTGTTGCTTTTTGTTTATTTAGTTTTCTCTTGAATTCAATATGTTGTTTATTTTCGTATGATTCAACCAAGCACATGGGTTTAGTGAGTTAGTCCAAAGGTCCTCCATTTGCGAGACAAAGAGCCGAAAAGGCCACTTTCGTGACACTACTTCGCCGCGCCGGTTGATGTATGTTCGGTTGGACGCAAGATACGTTCAATCGAGCATACTTAGTTTGATATTATTATCTTTATTTTCGTATGTATAAGTCAATCGAGCGCATGGGCTTAGTAAGTGTGATGTGAGATCCCCTATGGAGAGGGGCTAAAAGCCTCCTTTTCCACGATGCTTTGCCGCGCCGGTCGACGTGTGTTCAGATTGGATGTGAGATGTGTTCAATCGGGCATACTTGGTTGATATGATTGGTTCTAGTCTTGTACGTGTGACGTGATGCGCATGGGCTTAGCATGTTGGTCTAAGGTCCTCTCTTTGAGAGATCAAGAGCCCCAAAAGGTCACCTTTACGGCAGTGCTTCGCCGCGCCCCTTTATTTTCTGTTTATTGCATCCTATTTCATGCGTCAGGTCCGTGTCCATTCGAACGCGTTCACGAACGCAACTCGAACGCGCATAAATTTTGCCTTATCATGCATCAGGTCTCATTCCCGTTCGAACGCGTTTACGAACGCTACTCGAACGTGAGCATTCTGTTTCATTTCCGTTCGAACGCGTTTACGAACGCTACTCGAACGTGGGCATTCTGTTTCATTTCCGTTCGAACGCGTTTACGAACGCTACTCGAACGTGAGCATTCTGTTTCATTTCCGTTCGAACGCATTTACGAACGCTACACGAACGTGCACACACTGAACTGAGTCTGTCTTATTATCCATGCATAATTGCCTATTGGTTGATCTTTCTTATGCAAATGTGTCAATGTATTACAATTTGTATGCTTATGTCATGATAATATTTGAGTATTATTTCTTGCGGTATATCGGATGGAAACCCAGACGTAAATTCCGTAGCCGACTCCGAATGGACGGTAGTGCGGTCTGTACTTGGGCTACAATTCCACGTACTGTTTGGAAGAGTGCCAATATGTGTGCTTGTATGGTCAATATGTGTGCTTGTATGGTCAATATGTGTGCTTGTATGGTCAATATGTGTGCTTGTGTTTTCTTGAATGTAATATGTAAAATTCGTTGCTATCTTGATACATGTTAAGCATGCAATTTTAAATATGAGATATATGTAAAATGTACACATAAGTTTTATTTTGCATATGAGAATTTAGAAGCATGATACTCTTGGAAATAAGTGTTACTTAAGCTTAGTTAAATTATTACATGAATCCTTTCATTACAAGTGACATAAGTAAGGGACCATTCCGAACCCAACGGTTTGAGGTCTTCCCTTGCGAGGGGTGAGTGCGGCCTTAAATCTTTGTCCCGGTTCACACCGGGTGGCGACTCCATGTTATTCAGTACTTCCCAAACTAGGCCGCGAGCCTAGGAACGGCGTCGCCCAGGTCCTGTGTCCTACAGATACTTAAGCAACCAGAGGCTATAAGAGATATAGATACAGAATGAGATAATGAAGAAAATATCAGAACTTATAGTAGTAAGGAGAATATAATATGATGACCCCGAGCAAGTATAAAAATGTCAAGTAGACCTATTTAAGGTTCCTTCCTTTTTCGTAAGATTCCTTTCCTCGACGAAAAATTCTTTCAAGCTAAATCCAATAGCCTTTGAGCACCTCGTATTAATAAAAAATTCCCCCAATAACGAAGGATAGTTAGAAAGATAAAGAAGTGAGGAATATGAATTAGTTGTGAAAACCCCTAATAGACTTCAGATACCAAAAAAGGATGTAGAGATTCTACACACCCAAACCCATATTCTAACCTCTCAGTGATATCAGTCAAGGAAACTGTTCTGATGGAGTCTACCTCATACATATCCTAACATGAGTAATAGACTCTACCGATGCATAAGATACCAGAATGAGAATGCCGACATCCGTTGAGATGTGAAATTCTTACCCTCATCCATAACTGGCATAGATAAAGATAACCGTAAGGAAGCCCGATAATGGTATATACTAAGCAAGAAACATAGAACACTGAAAGATAGATCACCCAGAAAAAGACCTAGGAGGCTTCTAAGGATAGAAAAGAAAGAACCTGACATAAACCAAGATTAGAAAATTTTCAGTACCAGTAAGAACCCATGGATCAGATCACTGCCAATAGAAATCCATGTAAGTTTAAAAGGACAGATCCATGAGATTGTAGATACTCAAGAGCTAGCAAAAGTACCAGTACGAACATTAAAGTTAAACGGTATAGTTGTAGCCTGAAGCAAGAGCAGAGAGTAATAAAGATAACATAGCTTAAAGACAGAAACGAATATGGAAACCTAAGAATAGATGATAAAAGTTGTGGAACCATAAGAAGGGAGAAGTTGATGCTGAGCTTCTAAGGAAGTAATGACTTAAGAGGGTTAGAAAATAGAGACTAGTAGGAAGAATAAAAAAGGGAGTATGGTAGGATTTTGAGAAAGCTTGAGACATAAGAAGGTTCCCAGTAAAAGATAGCGTGATTGATAGACGGAAAAATAATCAGGAGAAAAGTTGAAGGAGGTAACTCAAATAGTTCTTAGCAGTAGTACCCTTAATGTGGGAGCCCAACATCAGTTAAGTAAATAAGGAAATTCAAGGATTATAAAGGTGCAACATGTGCAATTACAACACGCATAGGTAGTGAGACCACTACAACCAAAAAATACTTTAGGACTAATCCCACCCTCCCAACCCTTGTTAGACTACAACAATAATGATGGACCACAATGTTTGTTTCGTAGATATCCCTAGGAACAAGTGAATCCATGGTGTATTATAGTATCTTATAAGGTATGACAAAAGGCCTTTGAAAGATAATACCCCTCAGATAAGAAGACAGAGACATAGGTCTTAGAAGTTCCAGTTATAGAATAGAATAATAAAGAAGATGGAAATAACTTTAAGTAAAAAATTTGGAGATGGAATTGTTGAGATATGACAATAATATGAAAGAATACTAGATAGGCAACGACACAAGTACGTGACAACAAGGTTTCTTGGTATTGGAGTAAGACTGGAATTCTATTGGATAAGAAGAGGAAGGAAGGTAACGAGTATAACCCATAAATACCCACGCACTGTACCTAGTTACTGACAAGGTAAAGTACAAACCTAAAAGAAATTCATTGAGAGCATGATGTAAAGGAAACAAGGAAATCGAGTATGGATATTGACCAGAAATCGAATCATCATCGTCGAGGACAATGGTAAGGAGATACAGTTTACTTTCCAGCCCGAGTGGTTACCTATTTCATACTAGTATACTCATATCCCATTAAGTTTCAGCCAACTAGAAGAAGACCGTCACATATATATTGAAAAGTAGAATTTTGAATCTATGAGATATCGGAGAGTCGTGATAGTAAACTTAGAGCATATGAGAGCTTGATCATAAACTACAAGGTCCTAAGCCTAGCGATAGATAGAGATTCAAGAATATGAAGGTCCAAATTGATGGTGGTAGAAACTCAACAAAGAGAAAGTGAGAGTTAAATAGATAAATTAAGAGGAAGAATGTTGGGATCATATTGCGCATATGGAGCTAGGGAAATATTTAATAAGATTATTCTTCTGTACATTTAAAGGATGTGAAAAAGCCTAACCATAAAGAATATTAGTATATCTATAAACTCAGAAGTACCGAGAATCAGAAAACAAGATAAGATAAGCGAGAATGATGTGTATAATACGACACTATTTGAGGGTAATATTGCAAGTGATGTATTTTAAGCAACACAGTCTGCTGAGGAAGTTAGTATTGTAGTAGTTTCTTATGATCGAGGTTTATGACTATACTTAAGTTTCCACAGTAGATTCAAAAGAGTAGTGAAGAACTGTGATATTTGATGAAATACATATAACATTACTTGTTAGACAGAGCATTTAAGGGATTATATTACAAGAAGAAGGTGGAGAATTCAAGGTATACTTAGAGTCAAGAAAAACGAAGGTCATGTTGGTTTCTATTATATGTCCCAAAGAAAGATTAAGCATATGAAATACAACAAATGAATATATATATATTTAACTTGAAGCATGGCGGAATCATACTTACAAAGCTTTTGAGATGGAGAAGATAAACAAAGGTTGAAGCTCCAAGTTCCTTGTAGATTCGGCCAAGGGAAGAAAAAGAGTGAAAGCTCCAAGCTTTGTGTATTCCAAGCTCTTTGATGGTTTCCCTATCACCTCCTTTGATCATAAGATGTGCTAGCAACAATGGAGAAAAGAAAAATAATTTCCCTTCTTGCCTTTGGAGTTCACGGCAAAGTGAACAAAAAAATGAGAGAGAGAGATGAGAGTTAAAATGATTTTTGTTACAAAAAATCAATTTATATTTATGCCATAATATCTATTAAATTAATAATAAACTTATGACACAAATCATGCAATGGCTTAGAGTGTCAAACACTCAATTTCCATGCAAAACCATTGAGTGCATTGTACACTATCTCCATGCAATGCATTAGAATTAAATAATGCATAATATGACATGTGTCATGTGGGCCCCACACGTTTCCAAATGAAAGTGGGCCCACGTGCACTCACGCGTTCGGGTTCGATATTTCCGAAATACCGAACTTACATCGCGACGTTAATTAAATCGAATTTAAATAAATAATTGCGCCTAGCGAAATTATTATTTACGTCGCTAACGAATTAATTCTAAATTAACTCGTTTGCCCGAATTAAAATCTAATTTTAATTTCGCGTCGAAATCGAATTTCGATTATTATATCGAATATAATAATTTTATCGATTAATTCCAAATTAATCGTTCTCTCTCTAAACAAGGCACTTTATCCAAGATAAAGTTTCTCCGCAATTAATCCAAGATTAATTAAGTCCGAATCAAATATCATAGGTGAATCTTCAGGAAGCGACCCAAGAGATCTCCGGATATGTTGGCAGTAAATACGGTCGTCGGATAATCCGAACACGTACGTACCTCGTACTACGTTTTTACCGATTCACAAGACAAGGTTGGCTTCTAGCAAAGCGCCATGCCTACCCAATTCTCCAGAATATTCTTATAGGAATATAAGATCTATATCAAGCGTAGTATACCGTAGTATTGCGTACATCGATCCAGTATCGGACGATCACATGTTAGGCCTGGGGCTGGAGATGTGTCTGCCCCGTACGAAACATATATCTGACATCAAGCAACTAGTCTCTTTAAATCGGACAATCCTGACCTGGTCATATTGTCCCGACGGTTGCAACCTTTTATAGAGTACTAGTTATGTGTCCTGCGTGATCATCACCTCCATATGTCTGAAGTGATACTTCCATCTCGACATCACATCCAGTACACTACGATTCTCGATAAACCCAGAAGAGGTGTACACAGAACCGGTTAAGGTCCCCAACCACCAAAACCAAAGTTTACCGATTGTCGCAAGTACTAGCGATGTAAGTCTCAGGTTAAGACCATATACACATACCCTGATGCGGCCTCCCATAGACACGCAGACATACTACCAATGGGATTCCGCGGGGTCTATCCAGAGCGAAGCTGTTTTCCGTACCATCGGTAAAACACAACCTCCTATCGCACTTGCATAAGTATCCAATACTTAAATATATGAGAACTATGCCGTTGTGCCCTCACAACGTGCACAAGCGCAATACTAGTCTATTCCGCATTATCGATGTCTGATCTCGATAATACTCCGACTAGGGATATTTAATGATTAAACCTTTATGGATTGATACTGTCTCATATCATCTCAATCCGGTATTAATCATATGGACTTTCGCCATTTATATATCAAAGTAAATAATATTACAAAACGGCAAAAGGCAATTTCATTATCACATAGTTAATTTTGTACAATAATACAATATCATTTACAAACAGTGACGCTATGGGACATAATGTCTAACAGGTCAATGGTTGTAGTACAAAGTATAATAATGATATGTTAAACCTGAAGAGTAAAAGAAGTTCTGGGTGACATTCAGGAATCAATGTTGAGCATAACTAGAGGTCTAGAAATGAGGTTCTTGGATGCATCACAAGAGTTGTAGTATGACCGTTATGTAGAATACTCAGCAGGAATTTCATGAAATAAGAACGAGAAATTACCTCTTAGTCAAGAATTCAATGGATTATTTACTAAAACCCACGAACTTTGGAACAATATATGCAAGCAAGACAAATGTTATTATGTATGAAGTAGATATAGGGATAACAAGAAGAGTAACGTATTCTTACTAGCCAAATAGTTAACGATCAACTTGAAAGAGATCTTAATTAATAAGTTAATTTGAACCCAGATAATACGGAACAAGTTACATAAAAGTAAGAGTTCAAGCAGACAAAAATTAGAAGTATAACCCCAATTATGATTTCCAAATTATAGCATACAAGGTCCAACATGATAATCATATTACCTTATGGTATATTGACAGCATATAGAAGATTGTCGGGAAGTAGTGTCGTATGGTTGATAAAACAATATTGGTTATAAGTATGTAGCCAGTTGGAAATTGGTGACTTAGAAAATAACATGTAAATCTTGTGACTTGTGGTAAGATATTCGGTATCAAATAACTTCAAGCCTAGACGAATTCTGGTATTTTGACATAAAATGGGATTCGATGACGAATCTTATTTAGGGGGAGAAATTGTAACACTCCGGAAATTCTGACGACTAATATGTTATAAGTAGTATGATACATGGCATAAATCATGCTCGAGTGTGCATGTGGTAATGGAATTACATTTTGGACATTTGATAAATTCCTCTCAGTTCTGATACAAAATTTATTCTAAGATTTAATACAGATAACCCTTAGTATTTGGGTCGTAACTCTTTCATGCGATCTCCGATTTTTATGAACTTTACATCGTCGGAAATCTAAGACCGATACCAACAACTTCTGAATTAGATATTGTTCCAAATTTAAACCAGAAATAAGTCAAAAATCGAGATTATCGTGGATGCTACAGTAATTTCGAGAATGACCTAGATTTGGGTGATGTTGCACCATCTCAACCACTCATTTCATTACAAAAAAAAATCAGCCTTTGCCTATAAAAAGAACATTATTCCCTCTTCTTTCCCAAGACAAAAACGTGAGTAAGGGTTCAATAAGGCTTTTCACATTTTCTTCACTCTCATGGGAATTTGGATGAGAGGATGATGATTTCCAAGCTTCAAGGAACACAAAGTAAGTTCTAATCCTCATTCCCTCTTCTAATTTCACTTTTAAGCTTGAAAAAGGAAAGCCCTAATTCGCACCTTGCATACCTGGCAATGAGAATTGCATAATTAGTATTAGTAGAGTTATTAGCATGTATTTTGAGAAGTGTCTTGATGGTATTAACATGAAATGAAGCTTTTATGTGTATGAATGTTATGGGGGGATTAGAGTTTGTGATTTGATGATATTAAAATAATGATTTGTGTTTGGGTTGTAGATATGAGAATAGTTTTGATCAATGTTGAAGTTTAGGGAAGTATTTAAGTGAAGGTGTTAGTGTGATGGTTACAACGGCTTTGGGCAGTGACGATGGAGAACTAGTTTTAGCCCTAAAGATGGGCTAGCTTTGTGATGCGTATGAGTTAGCGTTGCAACGCCGCGCATGTGAATTCCCTCTACCTTGGGTCGGTGCGAGTGGGAGTCACGCTGAACATACCCTATACCTTGGGTAAGTTATGTATTTGCCTAAAGTCGGTCGTGTGGAGACTATGGTCGATCGTGTGAAGACTCGAGTCAGACGTGTGAAGACTTGGGTCGGTCGTGTGGATACTCGGGTCGGTCATGTGAGGACTCTGGTCGGTCCTATAGGGACTCGGGTCGGTCGTGTGGAGACTCTAGTCGGTCGAGTGAATGTCTCGGGATTGATTATGTGAGTGTCGCGATGGCCAACACCCAACGTCGCGACGCGGAGCAAGAAGAAGCTCTCTACCTAAGCCTGCTTGTATGGACGTCGCGACGCTCCCGACCCGACGTCGCGATGCATAACAGAAACAATCTCATTCCATTTCATATTCATATTAGGAAGTTAGAAGGCACCCTTAAGGTTCTGTATACGACACACATGTACATTCACTTCATCCATGGTCATGAATAGTTTCTCAATTAAATATGCTTATCGTACTCAGATACATGTCGATATGACTTTTCTGCAGGAACCATAATTTTCTTCAATGAAGGAAAGAAGTGCCAGCCAGATTCCAAATCGGTGAGTGGACCATTTTCTTAAACCGATTTCTACTTTTTTACTTTTGATTTAAAAACTTACTTTTCAACATGTAGAAATTAGCCGAAATTATTTAGAGATATTTAATGATTGAGAAATATTTTAGAAAGTAATGATTTTAAAGCAGGATTTTGTTGATTTTCGGAGGCATGAGGGAAAAATCCACTTCATATGTGACTTGACACAGATATGGAATTGACAGATATAGATAATGTGTGCACACATAGTTCAGGACTAGGTATGACAAATGCCTCTAGATCCCAGATTCCCGGCTAGGGGGACGGCGAGACGTAATGCCCCTAGACCTCAGATTCAGAGTCATGAGGGTAGCATAGATCCGCACTCCGGCTCTAGTTCAGTGGCTAGGGGGACGGCGAGACGTAACGCCCCAATACCATATTTTCAGACGTATGGGGGGACTGCGAGACGTAACTGTAGGGAACGTTTTCCCTTAAGCAGTGGAAGCGGCTTAGGCACTCAGGATCGACCTTGAAATTTTTTTCATCTTATCCCCTCATTTGGCCGAACTCAATACACATCGCTCACGACATTGTCTTGTTGATAACTTGCTGTGACTGTTCAACTTCCAGAGGCATGACAGATGATGCATGCGCTCTGTGATTGTTGCTTTTGATCATCAATCTTCCTCCATCCACGATGCACATATTATCAATCTGCCTCTAGTCAAGTTGTTTTGGCCTTATGTGTAAGTGATCAGCTTGTGTCCATTTGTGTTCCATGGACATGTATGCACATATGATCAATTACTTTTTATTATTCTTTTATCATGCACGCCCAAGTGGTTCAGATCATATTATGTGCGCCACCTTGGTTGATGTAACACACCAGCCTTGCCAGTAAACTCAACACACGCACCAGCCTTGCACTCCATGTTTTGATCGTCATGCATGCGTGGGCTGTTTATGCCTATTGGAAAACCATATTTTGAATGTTTTCGAGAGATGTCGTGAGTATGCATCAGGATCTGATGTACTATTCGATCTTCCATGTTATATCTCGACATCAGAAATCCGTAAGGGTGGGCTCAGATTAACTCACTTGTTGGAAATTTTCTTGAGAAAATTTTCTATTATGCTTTTTCTCTTTTCTCTTTTATCTCAATTTCAATCTCATTAAAAAGATGAGAGAGTGACTAGGGTTTGAATGTAAAGATAAAAGCTTCCAATTTATATCTAGGGTTTAGGTTAATTAAATGTTGTACGGGCCAAATTTGGTCCAAGGGAAATTTTGACCTTTTGCTTCAGGCCCAATACTAAATGCACCCCAGACTCCCCAAACAGTCCCCAAAATGAGGTCCAGACCCAAGTCGCCCTCTCAAACCCACAAGGAATGGCTATCATCATGCAAACATAAGAGCCCAATTTAAGGAGTGAATGTCGGCCTAATGTTGTTACGCCAACCCAAGTAAAATGCCATACCAAGACCATGTCTCAGGCCCACCATACGTCGGCCCACGAAACGCTTAGACTCATAAATACCCCTCATAACCTAGTCATTTTCAGTCTTCATGACTGCCCATAATACTCATTCATGACACGACCGTTACCAAAACACGAAACGTATGTCAATTAACGCATTCATGAATCTCACCTCAAATAGCCTATAAAAGGAACCAAGATCCATAAGAGAAATGAGACAAAAAGTATTACAACTCTCAGCTTAGTCATATTCTCTCCAGAGCTCTCAAAACCTCTGACCTACAGCCCTCACGACAACCCACGGGGATCAATGTAGTCTATAGCCTTGCACTTCCATTACTTATAGCTCGTCTTCATCACTGACTTGAGCGTCGGAGTGCCTACGACACCCACCACACCTGTGGGCAGTAACCTTCACGTTCAATTTACCTTTGTTTTGCAGGATCGCTAATGCCCCAACCTATAAATTCTCGATTGTGGACCTCGGGCGAAAACCAACATCCACAATTTGGCGCCCACCATGGGGCCTTAGCGATTCATAGCAGGCAAAGATCTCACAGTTTACGGCTCCTAAAACACAGCCAACTATGGCTTCTAGCAGTGAGCAGACACCAGATCCTATGACAATGCAGCTGGCCATACTCCAATAATGATTACGCACCTTAGAAGAAGAGAATCAAGCCATGCGAAGCTCCAACACAACCCTCCAGAAGCATCTGGAGCAAATCTCCTCAACTTCCCAACAATGTGATACTCCAAACAATCCCAACAATCATACAATCTCATCCAATCTTTTGGGGCCCTTCAATGATGTGCCAAATGATGATCCACCGCCAGACGACCACCCCCGGAACGATCAAGAAAGAAGTCAACATATCTCCCCAACCAACCAAGCACGACAAGTTACCTCCACCATGCGCAAGGAAATGAAGAGTTTAAAGATGTAATTCTCTCTAGCCTACCTAGTGTCAGACTACCAGTGAGAAAAAGCCGAGCCGGCACGATCTCAGATACTCTATTTTTGGAGACCATCACTTCCATTTAGCTACCAAGGAAGTCCAGTCCTCCAGATATGAAGATGTATGATGGATCAACTGACCTAGACGACCATGTTGTCCATTAAAAATACAATACGAAGCTGGTATGTGCAGAGGATTTGGAGAAACATTAGCTGGTCCTGCCATCACCTGGTTTATCATTCTCCCATACAGATCCATCGAGTCTTACCAACAGCTAGTAGACAAATTTATGGAGCATTTCATAAGTTCTTACAAGCTTGAGAAGACCACCAATGACCTTAATGCCATCCAACAACAGAGAGGGGAGTCCTTGCGAAGCTACGTGGCTCGCTTCAATAAAGAGAGTATAACAATCCCATATCTCTATCAGCCTACTACAGTGGAAGCATTCAGAAATGGATTACTTTCAGAAAGTAAACTCTACAAAAAGCTCACTAAATTTCGATGTTACACTATGGATCAAGCCATGACTCGAGCCCACATTGAGATTATGTGGGAGGAAGATAAGAGGAACAATAAGAGAGGAAGCTCCACCAACCATGACAATGAAAGAAGTTTGAATCCTCCAAAGCGACATAATAATGATGTGCTAGTATTACTTCTCAATAAGATATCACCTGATGTAATTAGATAAAAAAAAAAGTCCAAAAGCCACTTATTGTTGCCTTGGGGACATCATAGCATCCCAAACAAGTATTCATTAGTTACTTTAAAAGAAAATGACCTTCACGAAACTAAAACTTAGGGAGAAACCCATTTGCTCTAATCGACCACATAAACAATCATCAGACCCAATCGATATACTTCTTCCATTCGACATGAGAATACCCTCATATTCCTCCAGCATACCCAATCGACCAAGAAATATTCTCTAGGATAGTCATCTCTTCCAGCCAACGTCGAAGGATTGTCATTTCCTCTAAAAGACATAGATGAATTGTCATCTATTCTAGATTACATGGAAAGATTATCATATTCTCCATACGATAAGGTGGATGGCCATCTGGCTACATAGAAGAATTGTTATCATTTCCATAGTACATTGAAGGACTGTCACCATATTCAGACAACTGAAAGGATTTTCATCTCCTCCATATGACATGCATGGATTGCCTTCAACTCCATACTACATGGTTGGATAGTCATCTCTTTCAGGCGACATGAGAAGATAATTATATTCTTCACATTATATGAATGGATTGCCATCGACTCTAGACTCCATTCGACCATAGTCTCATGGAACCCCATCAGGAACGAGGTGCGTCCCTTCAGTGGAACCATTTTTCCTACCATTCACCCCATACGATGAAGAGATATACTTGGCATGAGGAAGATGTCTCAGTCGACATTACCCGAATGAAGACTTGGCGTGGACATCCCAGTCGACATTACCAGGTATGGCTTGCACTTTTTATAGTTGACATTACAATTTATAGTTTGAGACTTGTTATGGGTGTCCCAGTCGAAATTACAACATATAGCTTGGTAATTGTTATTGGTGTCTCAGTCGAAAATACAATATGTGGCTTGGCACTTGTTGAGTATCCCACTCGACACTACATGTATGGAGAATTGGTATTAGGATATCCCACTCGACATCTACATGTATGAGGTGATAATTTCCAGTCAACATACTTGTATAAAGACTTTGCGGATATTTCAGTAGACACTACATGTATTAGGACTTGGAGTGATGACATTCCAGTCATCATGCATGTAAGAAGACTTGGCAAGGATATTCCACTCGACACTACATGCATGGAGACTCAGCATGAGGAAGATGTCTCATTCGACACTACACGTGTGAAGCTTGGCACTTGTTAAGGATCTCACTCGACACTACATGTATGGAGACTCAGCATAAGGAAGATGTCCCATTCGACACTACACGTGTGACGCTTGACACTTGTTAATGATCTTATTCGACACTACACGTGTGAAGCTTGTTATTGTTAAGGATCTCATTCGACACCACACGTGTGAAGCTTGGCACTTGTTAAGGATCTCATTCAACACTACACGTGTGAAGCTTGGCACTTGTTAAGGATCTCATTCGACATTACACGTGTGAAGCTTGGCACTTGTTAAGGATCTCAGTCGACACTACCATGTGAAGCTTGGCGCTCGTTAAAGATCTCATTCGACACTACATATATGGTATTGTAGAATGGGGAATGAAGACCATCACTGACCATTGTCAGGTCTTGTAGAGTGAGGATTGTAGAATGAGGAATGAAGACCCACATTGGCCTCTGTCATGTATTGTAGAATGGGGAATGAAGACCCTCACTGACCATTGTCAGGTCTTGTAGAGTGAGGATTGTAGAATGATGAATGAAGACCCCAATTGGCCTCTGTTATGTATTATAGAATGGGGAATGAAGACTCTCACTGACCATTGTCAGGTCTTATAGAGTGAAGATTGTAGAATGAGGAATGAAGACCCTCATTGGCCTCTGTCATGTATTGTAGAATGAGGAATGAAGACCCTCACTGACCTTTGTCAGGTCTTGTAGAGTGAGGATTGTAGAATGAGGAATGAAGACCCTCGCTAACCTTTGTCAGGTCTCGTAGAGTGAGGATTGTAGAGTGAGAAGTGAAGACCTTCATAGACATTCATCAGATCCATTCGACCAAAGTCTTCATTGAACCTTCATCAGGACTAGTGAAGTGGAGACCTTCATAGACTTTCATCATGTCCAAACGACATTGAAGACTCCTCTGGTCCTTTGACCCGTAGTATGGGGATTATCATGACCTTCATCTGGTTCAGTCAACCGGGAACATTACCCATGGCTCATGTAGAGTCAACTCGAAGACCTGGCCTTCATCTGGTCCAAATGACATTGAAGGCTTCCCTGGTCATTTAAACAGTAGTATGGGGATTATCATGAACCTTCATCTGGTTAAATCGACCGGGGACATCCCCGGTGGACTTATATGGAGTCAATAGAAGACATGGACTTCCCACAGTCCATACGACAATGTCGTGTGAATTAACTCTTGAACCTTCATCTGGTTCAGTCGACCGGGGACATCCCCCATGGAATCATGTCAAGTCAATTGAAGACATGGACTTCCCACAGTCCATACGACATGTCGTGTGAATTAACTCCTGAAACCTCATCAGGTTTAGTCGACCGGGGACATCCACATGGACTCTTGTCGAGTCAAATGAAGAGATGGACTTCCTTCAGTCCATACGACATGTCGAATGAAATATCTCCTGAACCCTAATCTGGTTCAGTCGACCGGGGACATCCCACATGGATTCTTGTCGAGTCAAATGAAGATATGGACTTCCTTCAGTCCATACGACATGTCGAATGAAATATCTCTTGAACCATCATCTGGTTCAGTCGACTGGTTACATCCCCCATAGACTCTTGTCGAGTCAAATGAAGATATGGACTTCCCTCAGTCCATACGACATGTCGAATGAATTCCTGAACCCTCATCTGGTCCAGTCGACAGAGGACATCCCCCATAGACTCACGTCGAGTCAAATGATGACCTGGACTACTCTCAGGCCATACGACAATGTTGTGTGAATTATCTCATGAACCTTCATCTGGTTCAATCGACTAGGGACATCCCCAAAGGACTCATGTCGAGTCAACTGAAGACATAGACTTCCCTTAGTCCATACGACAATGTTGTGAGAATTATCTCCTGAACCTTCATCTGGTTCAATCGACCGGGGACAACCCCCAAGGACTCATGTCGAGTCAACTGAAGACATAGACATGAATTAGCTTAGCGCCTTCGTCAGGTTCAGTAGCAAGTACCTCGCATCCTGTTTCATTCGACAAGCATAGAAATACTCTCCAAGTCAAAGACTTCTAGATTTAGAGAGTATGGGACAAACTGTACGGGCCAAATTTGGTCAAGGGGAAATTTCAACCTTTTGTTTCAGGCCCAATACTAAATGCACCCCAGACTCCCCAAACAGTCCCCAAAATGAGGTTCAGGCCCAAGTCGCCCTCTCAAACCCACAAGGAATGGCTATCATCATGCAAACACGGGAGCCCAATTTAAGGAGTGAATGTCGGCCCAATGTTGTTACGCCAGCCCAAGTAAAATTCCATACCAAGACCATGTCTCAGGCCCACCATACGTCAGCCCACGAAACGCTTAGACTCATAAATACCCCTCATAACCCAGTCGTTTTCAGTCTTCATGACTGCCCATAATACTCCTTCATGACACGATCGTTACCAACACACGAAACGTATGTCAATTAACGCATTCATGAATCTCACCTCAAATAGCCTATAAAAGGAACCGAGATCCAGAAGAGAAATGGGACAAAAAGTATTACAACTCTCAGCTTAGTAATATTCTCTCCAGAGCTCTCAAAACCTCCCACCTATCACCCTCACGGCAATCCATGGGGATCAAGGTAGTCTCTAGCCTTGCACTTCCATTACTTACAGCTCGTCTTCATCACTGACTTGAGCGTCGGAGTGCCTACGGCACCCACCACACCGGTGGGCAATAACCTCCACGCTCACTTTACCTTTGTTTTGCAAGATCGCTAGTGCCCCCAACCTACAAATTCTCGATTGTGGACCACTGGCGAAAACCAGCATCCACAAATGTACATTTACAAAATTAACCTTAATCCTAATCACACATATAAATATGGGCCAATGACATTTTTTTCACAACAAAATTATTAATTTCAAAATTAAATATAATATCAAATATCGTTTAATTTGAAATTAAAATTTAACATGTAACTTATATCATGATATAAATTACATATTTGATTTTGAATTAAATCAAATTTAATTTAAAAATCAAATCATATATTAAATGATTATCTAATAATTATTAATATAAAACTATATATTAAACACTTTAATATATAATTTCAAAGTTTGACGTTATATAATTATTAATTAAATTAATAATTATATCAATAAATAATTCTCAATTATTTAATATTTTTCAAGTGAGTTCATAATTGGACTATCCAATTATTCTATGGATGCCTATAGTGTAACGAACTAACACGGGGACCAAATGGACCTACAATTCCGAGCTCCAATAATCTCGAAATATTAATTAAAACTCTTTAATTAAATATTCAGAATTATTAACTTTAGATTATTCCACTAAAAATCTAAAGTTGCACCCTCGTCATTGCAGATATATTTTATACCGAAAGTCAACGGTGTCCATCCATATAATCAATGCACACAAATTGACCCTCCACGAGTATCTCATAAACAAAACCGAGTAATAATGTTCGTTATACTCCTCTAATTATTTTGTGCCATAAGTACCATTGATTCTCTAATGAAAGATTTATTCATAACTATTATGAATATGAATCTTTCTATTCGTAATAGAAAGACTTGGACGCTCTAACCGTTCAAGTACTGAATCAACCCTTAAGGAAGATATCTATCTACTTCTCGTAAGAAGGAGTGAATTCCATATCTATGTAAAACGTCTCCAGCTACACACCAAACCATGTCCCCAAAATACATAGCTATTGGTTGGGATTGCTTCACCAACCTCACCTTTGTAAATCAAAGGACATAGTCTGTCATGCAGGAGTTCGTAGTACACTCAGGATTAAGATCAACCCAAATATGATCATCTATTAGACTGATATGAATTTATTTGATTAACAGATATTTAAAAAAATTCATTTCTGTCTTGGTTCAGTCCTATATGATCGCATTATATAAGGTGCCTCCATTCCCATGTCACCACATGAACGAACCCGGATCAAAGTCGTCATACAATATGGAATGGACCACAGCTATAGATAAACCACAAACAAAGTGCTCGTCTTTGTTTGCTTTCTACGGACTATTTAGGATTACTAATTTCAGATTTAAATCATCTTGTGTATAACACTTATACACTAAATCTGAAAGTACATTTAGTATCCAATGGCATAAATGATAATTTATAATATGCAACTTTAAAATCAACATTTTAATAAATGAATAACTGCATCGTTTATTTCTTAAAATAAAATCGTGTTTACATATTACAATTATGCTCTTGGGCATATATCCCAATAGTAACGCCCTCATACAGAGACAAATTTATAGAGACAGATTTTCAGAAATAAGATTTTTAAAGTTATGATTTTCAGAAATGAAAAGTTTTATGAAAGATTTTTCAAGAGAATTCAGTTTCACCAGAAAGAAAGGTTTTCAGAAAGGTTTTCAGAAAAGATAGCTTGTTGGAAAGATTTCAGTTTTAGAACAATGGATTTCACAAAGTATTTAAGTTTTAGTTTTAAACCATCCACTCACTAGCTCGTTCAAACGATCTAACCCCATAATCCCAGTTTTTTGTTTTGTAGGTTTACCCGGAGTACAAGCTTGATAAGACGGATACTGATTGCAGTCACTAGGGTATTGGTTCCACCATGTCAAGTTAGAGATAGAGTTCAGTCAGAGTCCAGTAAAGTCATGTATCAGTTAATTTTATAATTTAGATTATGTGTGGTATAAGTAAAGGTGTCTATGAATAGAGTTGTACATAGAAGTATTATTAAATATACAATTACGAGTATTGAGTTGCATTTATTTAGTGTATTGAGTTGGACAATGGTCTTATATATGAGTTCGTATTTGATATGAGATTAGTAATATGGATCACAGTCAGCAAGTCAGAGGCTCAAGGGGACAGATCAGTCTATTCCCTACCGATAACATCTTCTGGTGATGGATGTTATATTTTTCAAATGTATGTGGAGGTCACTTATCATTTAAGAAAACCGCTGTAAAATCTTGCAATGTGGATTTTATTGGCCCACCATTTTTAAAGATACACATGTTTTCTACAAAAATTATAAAAACTATAAAAGTCGGGATCCATTTTAAAAATAAACATGATGCCTTTAAATCCCATCATTGGAATCGAAATCTTTGATTGTTGAGGAATAGATTTAATGGGTCCATTTCCACTGTCATTTGGATTTTTACACATTTTAGTTGCAGTCGATTATGTCTCAAAATGGGTTGAGGCGATTCCTTGTCGAAACAATGATCACAAAATTGTAATTAAATTTTTAAAAGAAAATATTTTAAGTCAATTTGGAATCCCTCGAACCATTATAAGTGATGGAGGTAAACACTTTTGTAATAAGCCTTTTGAGTCATTAATGAAAAAGTATAAAATTTCACATAAAGTTTCTACCACTTATCACCCTCTGACAAATGTTCAAGTTAGCAAATAGGGAAATCAAACAAATTTTGGAAAAAATGGTCAACCCAAATCACAAAGATTGGTATCTTCGACTGACTGATGCCATTTGGCATATCTAACAACTTTCAAAACATCTTTGGAAATGTCTCCCTATCGTATAGTTTATGAAAAACCTTGTCATTTGCTTGTATAACTTGAGCATAAGGCATATTGGGCTATTAAAGCATTCAATTCAAACCTTGAAAATGCCAATCATGAACGTAAACTACAATTAAATGAACTTAAAGAGCTAATAAATGATTCATATGAGAATGCAGAAATTCTTAAAGTTAAAACTAAGGTCTTTCATGATAGTCGAATTTCAAGAAAAATATTTGAAATTGGTAAAAAAAATTTACTTTATAATTCGCATCTTCATTTATTTCCTGGAAAATTGAAATCCAAATGGAATGACCCATTTATTTTGAAGGACATTTACCCATATGGAGCTATTGACATTAAGAATCCTAGGGATGATGATGCATTTAAAGTGAATGGACAACGTTTGAAACCATTTTTGGAGTGTTCTAATTTTCAAGAATTGTTTTTCCTTTCAAACTTGTTGTACTGTGATTTATGTATTTTATTTTATTTTCTTTTGTATTTGTCTAATTTCCATTTTTTCTTGAGTTTTGCAGTATTTTTTTCTTTTATGTTTTTTGTCAAAATCTTGCACCTCGATTAAATAGTGGATAACGGTACTCCATGACTCTAAGTCGGTTCTTTCAGTTTCCTAAAAATACTGATGCCCTACAATCAACGTATGGAAGAAACTCTCGCAAAACTCCACAATCATTTTCCTTCTCTCCCCCAAAATGCTCTGATGAAAATTTACAAAGCATGCATCGAAAGAATGAGGCTTCTTATGATCCATGGTATTCCTAGTGATATTCGTTGGGTAATTGAAGCAAGGATTTTCTTGGCATCTGAGTCATCTGACTCTTTCATTTCTTACATGTCTGTTTAGAGAAAATAACATATGCTAGGAAACGAAGAGCTAAAGAATTATGTGTTTGTTATAAATATGCATGCTAGACGTGCAACACTCGTTGTCGTTCTTTAGGAATGGTGTCTGACAATTGTGAAGATAAAATTCAGCTCATTAGAGATGACTTGAGTACAAAGTCTTTACATGATATATCATTGACTCTTGAAATGCATCATAGTGGACATGTTCATTGAGTGATTCACAATTTGCATACATAATTTCAAAAAAAAAAAAACTACAATACAGTCTCGTGAATCTGATTTTAAAAGATCATATTTTCCTATTTATAAGAAAATTGGATGTAAGCATATCCCCGACCCATAGAAGGTGTTCAAGCCATTACTGGACGTAAAACCATAGGAAGATGTGAGCCACAATCACAACTACCAGTACATATTGTTTCAATTTTATTGCTTTGATTTCCTTTACTTTAAATTACTGTTTTGATTTACTTTAATTTACTATTTTGATTTTACTTTTGCCGACAATATTTAAACTTTTTGACTTTCACGATCTATTTTATTGTTCATCTGATAATTTTCAGGTACTAGTGCTTTTATTACTCACCCTTTTTCAAGATCCAAAAATATAGCTCGTCATTTCTCTCTTTGAAACATCCAGATAAGAGAGAGAATAAAAATGGAGAAAACTTCAAGACGACGAGTCACTAATATATGTGTGTTTTGTGGAACTAGCTCTGGAACTAAATCAGAATTTGTTGAAGTTGTAAAAAATTTGGGTAAAGTTATGACGGAAAGAAACATGCATTTATTATATGGCTATGTCAGTCTTGGATTGATGGGATGTATTTCAAAGGCTGTGCAAGAAGGTGGCTAACAAGTTTTAAGGATCATTCCAAAACCTTTGGCAAAAAATCAAATGGAGAATAATATATTATCTTAGGTATGTCTGAAAGACTTACTGAAATGATTAATCATGTTGACGCTTTTATTACTTTACCAGGTTAGATGGGCACGTTGGAAGAATTATTCACAGTTGCTTCATGGGCGAACTTGAACATTCACCGAAAAGCCACTGGACTACTTAATGTTGATCACTTTTTCAATTTTCTTTTAATATTTCTTAAGGATGCCAAAAGACTCGGGTTCATTTCAAAACCAGTAAAAGATATTGTCCTTACTGCAAGAAAAAATGATTAACTGACCAACTCTTAGCTTATGAACCAAAAATTGACCTCATTCTTTCTAAGTTGAACTGGTCTGATAACGATCGTGGTAAGAAACGTAGAGTTGACTTGAATCTTTATCTATAATTTTTTTCTTTTAAATAGTCGTAGATTCAATTGCCAATTTCACACTAACCAGGTGATGTCTTTTAAACTCTACTTCTTCTTATTCAGACATTGGGTACAATGTCTCAATTTGGTTGGGGGAGATGATAGTTGATAATGAACACTAAAAAGTGCACATTTATTAAAAGAAAAATTAATCGTTTTACACTTGTAGTTTCATTAATCCCCTTAATTTAGTACATTTGTGAAATAACAATTAAATTTATGTTTTGTATATTTTTATTGTGTATTTTTATTTATTGTGTAGGTAAAATACTGCTTCGGAAGCTCAATAGGAAAAATAGATATGAGATCTCAATTCCAGGACCTAGAAAACCCAAAAAGAGTGTGACAACTATATTTGAATCTACCTTGAAAAACATTCACCGTGTTTAGATTGGTGACAAAATGATCCTATGCTGTGTGTATGTATGTATATGTGTGTGTGTGTGTATTGCAATGCATTATTGCATTGCTGGATTACAAATGCAATTGCTTTATACAATTGCATTTACAATTTGGTGCTGAGGCATCCTATAAAAGGAGGTTCTTGGCACCTTAGTGGGGATAGGGGGTGTAACGACACGAAATTATATAACTCAACTAGAATAGTAACTTGGCGACTTAGATAAAATTTTCCCCGAGCATTAGCGAAAATTTTAAGGACGGCTTAGTAGGCCAACTTTAAGTCAAGCCCAACTAGTTTTATTATAACATATGGGCCATAATTAAATTAGAATGAGCTTAGCCCAAGTAAAGGCCCAACAAAAAATCCAATATTTAGGCCCAAGTCCTTCATTTTGTTAGAAAAGACCAAACCTTCAAGATTTCTCTAGAAAATAGATAACATATATTAGAAACAAATAAATCAAATTTGGAAAACCCATATTTTCTCCCCCTAGCCGAGAACTACATGGCCAAAAATTTCAGAAAATTTCTTCATCTCTCCAACCAATTCCAAGATAACTCAAATGCTTATTAAACCCATGCAAGTTTAGGAAGGAGAAAAGAAGCTTGGAAGTTTTATTAGTGAAGGAAAAAAGTTGATTTAAGGTAAGGAAATACTTGACCCAAATGCTAAATGTTGATGTTTTACCATTGTAATGAATAAGGAGTGTTGTAGGCTTGAGTTTAATATTGTGTTTGATAAAGCATTGATTTAATGCTTTGTGAAACCCCCAATTTTAGAAATCCCTAAGTATTGAACTAAGTTAGAGTCTAAGGAATGGATGTTGTGAGGATGTTAGAAGGTGATATTGACGATGATTTGTATACTTCTTATTATTCTGGCATGAATGGTGTTGGAGAATTTGAGAGTGAAGATGGAGATTTGGTGTAGGCCCTAAAAATGAGTTAGCGTCGCGATGCCAAGCCCCTAGAGTCATGATGCGAAACAGAGGATGTTATCTGCCCAGTTCTGCTTGTGTGAACGTCGCGACGCTCATAGGCCGGAGTCGCGATACGGAAATATAAGAAACGCATTGCCTCAATTCTGATTTATGCGAGTCGAGACACCCAACACTTAGCGTCGCTACACGCGTGGGAGTCACGACGTACAGCCTTTCGAGTCGTGAAGCGGAACCATCAGATGCTCACTACCTCAGCTGGTTTTTTGAACGTCGCGATGCTCATTGGCTAGTGTCGTGACGCGTGACCTAATTTTCCAGAATCAGTTTTATCTATTTCAGTTTCACCCTAAGACGTTAGAGGGCACCCTAAAGGTCTCGTGTAAGAGTATGTACATGCATTACGTCATGTTACAAGTATAAAATGTCAATCATGCATTACATTTTCTTTCTTATCAATTGAAAGGGAACTCATGATTTCTTTTACATTAGATCAACGTCAAGGCACTCATAGATCACCTATGTCCGGAACCACACAGAGCTTACCGCAGCACTGTGAGTGGAGTACTTATTTCAATGTTTTTTTTTTATGTTTTCAAAATAAAGATTTCTATTTCCTTGATTAAAAATGAGTTTTATCAAAAGTTTACTAAAGCACTGATTTCAAACGACTTGATATGTTTTGATGATGAGAATGATTTTAAAGTATGAATTTATGATTTTGGAGGCATGGGGGAAAAATCCACCTCATATGGTAATTTGGAATTGACGAATATGGGATTGACGGACATAGACAATGTATGCACACATAGCTCAGGACTAGAAGACAGAGATATGTAACGCCCATAGACCTTAGATTCAGGGACATGACAGTGGCATGCATTAGGGGACGACCATACGTAATGCCCCAATGGCATGGATCTGCACACCTGGCTCCGGATCAGTGGCTTGGGGGACGACGACACGTAACACCCCAAGACCACTAGTTTAAGCGTATGAGGGGACGTCGATACGTAACGCCCCATGCTTCAAAGTTTTTACATATATTCCGAGATTTTCAAACAGATGATTTTATGAAATGATTTTTCATATATATTTTGAAAGAAATACATGATTTCAAATTTACGAATTCAGAAAACTGTTAATTTGTTACGAGCTTTCGATACAGTATTTCTAACATTATTTTCTGGCTTTACAGCTTCACTCACTGAGTTCCTTAGGACTTACCCCCACCCTCCAGTTTTGCAGGATCTTTTAGCTGGTGAGCCACAACCATCTTTTGAAGACATGGATCAGGGACATGAGTAGCACTGTAGTCAGCACTATAGTCATTGGTCATAGCGATCTATCATGTCAAATCTACATTAATATAGAATGTAGTATGTGCTTTGGTTTCTTTTGATAAATGTCATATAGATGACTGTATAAAGTACTCAATTTATGTGTGATTTCTTGTGTTCTATGTAGTAAAAGAGATTCATGAAATGTGTATGCTTGCTTTTTGATAAGATAAAGAGTTGTTAAGTCAAGAAAATGAGAATTTCTGTAGTTCAGTCAGTGGTTTAGGTGGCAGTGGGACCTGTCATTTTCCGGTAATATTCTCGAATTAGGGATGTTACAAAGATAGTATCAGAGCATGGTCTATGGGGATAGTGACTGCAATGAGAGAGTAACTGTGTTTTATATATGTAGTATACCAGAGGTACTAGTAATAAGAGGTCGTTTCTCTGGTATCATTATCTCGATGTATGTCTCATCATTTTATTCTAAACTATCTAAGAATTTGTTTGACCTTTTTCCTCTTCTGTTTATTTAGATATCATGCCACCTAAAGGCAGAACCAGAGTTAGAGGTAGACCATGGCGTGGTAGAGCACCCCGGAGCATATATCCAGACAAGAGATCAGTGACGCCATCCCCCAAGCTAAATAGGGGACATAGAGTGGAATCTGTACATGAGGGTGGTATAGGAGATGATAGGGGAAGACCAGTGGGTCAGGCTGATGATGCAGTAGCTGCAGTTTGTAGCAGATTCAACGATCGGTAGAAGCTTTGGTTCAGTTAATTACCCGACAACAGTAACCTCCAGGCCTAGAGTCGAGAGCTGCAGATCCCAAAGCTCCAGTTTCATCCCCACATGTAGGATCTTCAGTGGCTCACCAGATAGTAGTTCCGCCAACTAGACCGGATCCTACCGTTTTCCAAATAGGACCTTCTACCGTACGTCATGAACTTCCTCCAGTAACAGTTCAAATACTACAGCGATAGGAGTTGCCAGTTTCTTTGCATGACTTTCGGAAGTTACATCCACCAACATTCTCAATATCCGTCCTTTCAGGCTCGTCCTCCGAGAATACATGCGGAACAAGGAAACAAAAAGTGGGGGTTAGATCGTCGTACGATCTAAGTGAGTGGACGAAAAACTAAAATACTATTATTAAAACATTTGATTCTAAAACCAAAAGTTCAAGACACAGTTTTATAACAAAAACTCTTTTTCTGTCTGAAATCTCTGAACTTCTTTCAAAAAACTTATCTTTCTGAAATCTACTTTTGAAAGTCTGGTTTTCTGAAAACTGTGTCTAAAATATGATCTCTGAAAACTGTTTTCTAGAAAATCAGGTAAATGAAAATTGATATGTATCTGAAAAACTTGACGTATGAGGGTGTTACGTATCGTCGTCCCCCCATACGCCTATCTGGAGCCAGGAATGCAAAATCATGACTTTGGGGCGTTACCTATCGCCGTCCCCCAAAGCATGCCACTTCTGTCCCTGAAACTGGTAGTCTTAGGGCGTTACGTATCGTTGTCCCCCAAGCCACTGAACTAGAGCCGGTAGTGCTGATCCATGCTACTACATGACCTAGAAATTAGGGTCTAGGGGCATTACGTATCGTCGTCCCCCTAGCCCTGAATTAGGATCTGGGGGCGTTACGTATCGTCGCCCCCCCCCCCCCCCACAGTCCTCTACATGTGCACATGTTCTCTTTCCGTCAATTTCAAACTGTATCAAGTTACATATTGGGGTGGGTTTTTCCTCCATGCCTTGAAAAACCACGAAATCATGCTTTAAAAACATTCTTGTCTCAAACATAACTTAAAACATAAATCTTCATGAAATAACTGTGATAAAAGTAATCTAACGCCCTAAAGCGTAAAAAAATAAGTCTGTTTGCAAGAATAATAAAATCAAAATCAATTAAAAAGAGTAGTTTCCACTCACTGGTGGGAAACTGGCTGGCATTACTCGCTTGCTGAGAAAACTCTAATTCATGTGATGATCTACATTGAATAAACTAAATTAGAATTTAACTAAGAAACGCACTTGGAATTAGGCTAAAATTTACTTATTCAAGTAAGCATTATCACTATATGGGTATCGTTTACATATCGTGATGTAATAAGTGCATACGAGTTGATACGGGGCTTATAGGGTAACCTCTTAACGCGTTCTGGTGACACTGGGATGGTTTGAAACTGATTTGAGCCATTTTTTGATCACGCGTCACGACGCAAAGCATTGTGCGTTGTGACGCGAAATAACCAGAAACGTGCCTTAAATTTTATCGTGCGTGTTGCGACGCGTGCACACCAGAAACAGATCTCCACAAATTACCCAGAATACGTCGTAACACACGGTGATTTGCATCGCTACGCAACGCCAAAATTCAGGCCTGAAACCAACTTCTTCATGTCCTTATGCCCCAAACACACTTTCCATCTTCGTATTCCAACTCTTATACAACAATTCTATATTTACCCATCATAAAACATCATCAAAGAAATTTTTTCTTAAATCTAAAAACCTCTTATTAACTCATTTCCCCAATTTTTGATTCCTACATAACACCATCTATTTTTATACTCATTAACCATTTAATCATTATCACACCCAAGTCATCAACACATTAAAATCATCAAAACATTAATACTTAATATACAATAATTTGGGTCAAGTCTCTTACCTTCTTTCTCTTGATTATCTTCATTCCTCAAGCTTTTAATGTAGCTTTTCTTCTTTATTATTATTATATTATTATTATTATTTTATTATTATTATTATTATTATTATTATTATTATTATATTATATTATTATTATTATTATTATTTGTTGAATACTTGTTTTTGTCTTTGCTTCTTCTTCTTCCTTCCTATTTCTTCTTCTTTCTCCTTTCTTCTTCATTCCTCATATTCCTCACCTCACGTTTCCCTCTCTTTCTCTCTTTCTTTCTTTTTATTCTCTCTTTCATTTTAAGATGTGTAAATAGTTCCTCTTTATATAGTATGGGCCAATTGACTAATTTACAAAATTTTAACTAAAAAATATAGAAATTAGGAGAGAATTATAGAATTCTCTAGATGGGTCTCGAACTACTATTCATCCAAAATTTTGATATGCATTTTCATCTTCGTTCTGGTCTGAATTTAGGAAAATATTCAACATAAATATTGTAGATCTCGATCCCTGCTTTCCGGACATATAACATTCATAAAAATCGGAGATCGTACGAGAAAGTTACAGCCCGAATACTATAGACTATTCGGAATAGAACATCATAGAATCATGTATCGAAGTTTCAAAGAATTTATTGTTTATCCGTAAAGTTGTTCCACGAATGTATATATATACTTGGACATAATTTTATATTACGTAACACTCATCCTACGATGTAACAGTACTACAATCAACAGTGGTAGAGACCACCAGTCGTTACAAATTCTCCCCCCTTAAATAGGATTCGTTCTCAAATCCTCTTTAAACTTGAGATTTTATCATGGATCGCAGGATTTATGGAATCCTTATTAATCATAGCCTTAAACTAACTACATATCCATCTCATTTTTATTCATTTATAATTTCATACCTCAATGATTTCCGAGTGCTACCAATATACCACAAGACAATGTGACGATCATACACTAACTTGTTTGTGTGAACTCTTATTTTACTATACTTATATTGTGTCATCGGGAATGCCATTCGGCTTAACGAAGAAGATCTCTTCCCAGCTGTTCATTTTCCACCTAACTAGTAGGTATATGTTATTCTTGTCAACTTATTTCAATTATCTTTTTTTCATACAGAGGTATTGTATACATTTATAGAGAGATTTGCAATCCTATTTTTAGGCTATATAGATTTTTAGTGCTGAAATCTTTTTGATTTGGTTAACTAATGTAATCTCTCTGATTTTATCTCTTAATTGACAACTCACACCAACACTCCCCCTCAAGTGGAAGCATCCAAATCTTTAATGTGCAACTTGTCTAGTGAGTTGTAAAATTCTCTGCTTGATACGGCCTTTGTAAGAATATCTGCCAGTTGGTCTTCTGACTTCACAAATGGAAACTGAATTATTTTAGCTTCGAGGTTCTCTTTAATAATTTCTGTCAATCTCCATGTGTTTAGTGCGATCATGTTGGATAGGATTGTGAGAAATAGCAATCGCTGCTTTGTATCACAAAAGAGGTCCATTTCAGAGGTAGGTGCAAAGCCAATTCTGTTAGAAGTCTTCTCAACCATAGAAGTTCACAAAGTCCTTTATCCATTCCACGGAACTCTGCTTCAGCACTTGACAGTGCCACCACCTTTTGCTTCTTACTCCTCCACGTAACAAGATTTCCCCCGACAAACATGAAGTAGCCGGAGGTGGATCTTCTGTCTATGGTGTTCCCTGCCCAATCTGCATATGTATAACCATTAATTCTGATGTGGTTATTCTTTGCAAACATAAGTCCTTTTCCCGAGGAAGATTTTAAGTATCGTAAAATCTGTATCACTGCTTCCATATGATCCTTACTCGGTTGGTGCATAAATTGGCTTACAACATTCACTGCATAAGCAATATCATGACGGGTATGCGAGAGGTAAATCAGTTTTCCGACTAACCTCTGGTATCTTCCTTTATCTGTTGGCACTTGATTTGGATGTTCTCTGAGCCTGTGATTATGAACAATTGGAGTGTCTGCTGGCTTACAATCCAGGATTCCAACCTCACAAAGTAAGTCTAGTATATATTTTTGCTGAGATAAGAATATACCTTTCTTTGATCTAGCAACTTCTATTCCCAAGAAATATTTAAGTCCTCTCAGATTTTTCATCTCAAATTCGGTTGCCAGTTTTTTATGAAGTTTATCCATTTCCTCTGCATCATCCCCTGTAATGATCATGTCATCAACGTATACAAGTAAAGCCGTTACCTTGCCCCGTTGATGCTTTAAAAATAATGTATTATCTGAATTGCTTTGACATAAACCATACTTCTTCATTGCTTGAGTGAATCGTCCAAACCATGCTCGAGGTGATTGTTTCAGTCCATACAATGCACGATGCAACTTGCATACTACTTCGATTTTTGAAGATGCTGTGTAACCTAAAGGAGTGTCCATGTAGAATTCATCTTCAAGATCGCCATGGAGAAATGAGTTCTTTACATCCAACTGATGTAATGGCCAATCAAGGTTGGCTGCAAGTGATAGCAAAACCCTGACTGTATTTAGTTTAGCCACAGGTGAAAAAGTTTCTTGATAATCTACACCATATGTCTGGGTGTATCCTTTTGCAACTAGTCTCGCCTTATATCGTTCTATAGATCCATATGCCTTATGTTTAACTGAGAAGACCCATCTGCACCCGACTGTCTTCTTCCCTTGGGGTAGTGGGACCAAGGTCCATGTTTGATTCTTAAGTAGTGCCCCCATCTATTCCTCTATTGCTTTTGTCCACTTAGGATCCATTAATGCCTCCTGAACTGTAGTAGGAATATGGCATGCAGAGAGCTCCTGTGAAAAACTCTTGAGTGGCTCGGGAAATTTTCCAGTGGAAACATAGTTGGCAATTGGATACCTCGACCTTCTTTCCTCCATTTCTGGGGAGTATCTGTTTGGTGGTTTGCCCCGGTTTTGCCTGAAAGGTAAGTTATACACAGTATCTATAGCATTGATAATTGAGGGTGTGCCAACATTACTTACCTCAGGAATATTCTCAGGAGATGGGCTTGTAGCGACCAAAAGATGGGGGGATTCTTCTTCTTCAAATAGTATAGGCTCAGTTGGTATAGGCTCAGATTCCAGAGGTTTTTCTTCTGATGGTGTGTCATTCTGATCCTCAAACCACTCAAAGGTTAGCCACTTCGAGGTGGGAGCATGAGGGCAGAAGGTAGAGAGACCGAGGCTGACAAGGATTGTAGTGGAGTTTGGAAATATAAGACTTTGGATGGAAGGCGGTGATTAAATGGACATCAGTGGTAACAGCATCGGCCAATGTCTTTGTGGGAACATGTGTGCCGAGAAGGAGGGCTCGGGTAGTTTTCAAGAATATGTTGATTTTCCTTTCAACTACCCCATTTTGTTGTGGTGTCGGGACATGAAGTTTCATGAATAAGGCCGTGGAGGTTGAAATAGGACTGAAAATGGTGATTGACATATTCCCCACCATTGTTAGAACGAAGGATCTGAATCTGAGCTGAAAACTGAGTCTGAATCATAGCATGAAATGACTGAAACATCTTAAATACTTCATCTTTATGTTTCAACAAATATAGCCAGGTCATGCGTGTGCAATCATCAACAAATATTACAAACCAACATACACCAGAGACAGTAGACACGGGGGATGGTCCCTATACATCGGAATGTATTAAAGCAAAAGGAATGTCACTTTTATTCATGATTAAAGAATAAGTAGCCCTATGACTCTTGGCTAAGATACAAGTATCACAATTTAACTCAGAAGTTTTCTACATCAGAAAATAAATTAGGAAACAAATGCCTTAGATACCCGAATGATGGATGTCCCAAACGGCGATGCCACAACCAAATCTTTCGAGTCTTGGAACTGAGTGAAGAAGACATGTGATGAGCTCTCCCCATACTGAAATCTTCCATGTAGTATAATCCATCACTCTTAGTACCACGCCCAATTATCTCATTGGTGAGAATATCCTGTATAAGACAAAAATCAGCAAATATGAGTACCACACAATTCAGGTCTGTGGTAATTTGACTCACAGATAGTAGCTTATGGGATAATGAAGGAACAAGTAAAGTGTTGGATAATTGAAGAGAGGGTGATAATGTCACTGAACCAGCTCCTATGACAGGAGAGACTACTCCATTGGCATTTGCAATGCTAGTGAGCCGTGGAGATGAATAGTGAGAAAGATCTGCATGATCAAAGGTCATATGATCTGTGGCCCCAGAGTCAAGTAACCAATCATCACGGTTGGTATTGCAGTGATAACTAATTAAGGCATGACAAGGATTACCTTGATCCATAGAAGAAAAATTTTGTTGAGGAATTAGAGACAGACACGGTTCGGCTGCTGCTACAATAGCCTTGCCTATGCCTGTACTTGTACCAGCAGTGTCTTGTTTCTTCCGGGCTTGGAGTTCATGCCACCAGTCCGGATATCCATGTAGTTGGAAGCAATTTTCCCGTGTGTGCTTCATATTGCCACAATGAGTGCACTTTGATCCGTCAGATGATGATCGGCTTTTGGAGCCAGATTTTCCAGCATGATGTGGGTTCGATCCATGGATACCAAGCTTGAGGCCTCTCGAAGCAAGCACTGCTCTTGGAGGGGGTTCATGGTCATCTGCGTTCATCACCACCTGACGAAGAGCCTCTCTACGGACATGAGTATAAGCTTGCTCTATGGTGGGAAACGGGTGTAGCTACAGCACGTCACTCCGGATGTTATCCAGCTTGTCATCAAGACCATCCAAAAACACGTAGACCCGATCTTCTTGGAGGAGATTATTATACCTTTGAATATCAGTAGGGCATTCCATTGGATTTGGACGTCGAAAATCAATTTCACGCCAGAGACCTTGCAAGTCGGTGTAATATTTTTCCAGAGATCCACCTGCTTGACGGAGACGTTGAACACGGCTCCGGAGATCATAAACTTGGGATGTATCACCACCATCAAAATAGGTGGTGGTGGCAGAGTCCCACACCTGTTTGGCTGTGGGAAACCGAATAAAGTTTCCAATTAACGTCGGATCCTGGAGTTGATAAGCCATCCTTTGACAATGGCGTTGTCGGTGTGCCATTTGCGAAAGGACGGGTCGGTAAAGGATGGTGGGGTCAGTTCGCCATTGATGTAGCCCAACTTGTCTTTGCCGGAGATGTACATCTCGATAACTTGGGACCACAAGCCATAGTTGGAGCTGTCCAACTTGATCCCAATCGGTAGAGCTGTAGGTTCTGAGGTCACGGTTGGGGCTTGGGCTTTGGACAGAGCTTAGGCCATCTTGGAGGTGAGTAATTGAGAGAGAATCCGGTCGGTGGTGGATTCCTCTGTCTGGGTTGGTGGTTCAGTGGCTGCCATAGGTAGATGAGGGGCTAAACCCTAGAACTAGGCATGAATAAGGGACCAGATCGTAACTTGCTCTGATACCATGTCAACTTATTTCAATTATCTTTTTTTTTTCATACAGAGGTATTGTATACATTTATAGAAGATTTGCAATCCTATTTTGGGCTATACAGATTTTTAGTGTTGAAATCTTTCTTATTTGGTTAACTCTTGTAATCTCTCTGATTTATCTCTAATTGACAGCTCACGCCAATAATTCTCTATCCTTCTTAATATCTAACTTATGTCTTGATTCTTTTGCCATACTTGGGTAGCTATTACAGAGTTTGTGGCTTCAGTGAATACCCCTTAAATTATTTACTGAGAAATATTATTTTGTTCTTGTTTCATTAAGATCTTCGCTGAGTATTCTTAACTACCTTATTTCTGGAATTCTAGTTGTGTTCAATATTCTTTGTCTCTAGGAAATCTCTTTATAGATCTTTAGTTATACTTAGCAATCATTGACTTAATCAGGTTCTTAGTAGCTGGTCCCTTTGACTCTAAAAATAATGACGTCTCCACAGTCAGGCTTCCCTTCTCCTTTCTTTTTGGGATCAATAAGTTTACCTGAATGATCCTTGTCATTATTTGCAATGCTTGTTCGCGATACTGCTTTTGCTCCATTTGTCTAATTTGATTTTAATATTTGTACTTAGCTACTTAACTTCATATATTCTCCTGCTAAAGTGCTTATGAGATTCTCTCTTCAAGTTCCAATATTCTTACTTAATTATGGGGCTTAGGGTTTCTTAGCTTGTTGGTGTCACATACCGATGATGCTGGCATCCAAAATGTTACTTCTGGGTAGTTTCCTAGTGGTCCTCCCCAATTGGCTAAAGATTCAAGTTTATGTGCGTGCACCTCGGCGCTCAAATCATATTCCCTGCTATTAACATCGGCACTGATGATTTAGTTTTGGCTAAAATTTATAGTCTTTTCGTACTTTGCTTCCATTATCACTATAATTTGTTTACTATTCTTTCATACCAACTTGTTTCTCTAATCATGGTTACATGCTAGAATACTCTATTTTTTATTTTTTTGTACTGTAGTAAACTTATTTTCTTAGTCTATACTATACTACACTTCTGTCAATACTTACTTAGTATTTTCTCCTATTGTTGTTGCACCTTTACAGTTTTACTTCCAAACCTTGTGCCTGTTGACCTTTTTATCTTCTCACATGCTCTATTCTTTAACTGAAACTTCTACGGCCTATATCTCTGTCTCCTCATCAGAAGGATATTAGTTCTCACATATCCATAGTCATGTTTATCACTGTTCTCTTACCTCTTGTCACTGCCTAACTAAACTTCCACTTCTTTCTGAGAGTATCTTAAGGTAGCCCTCAAAGTCCATCTCTGCTACTGTTGTCTTAACAGGGGTTGGGAGAGTAGGATTGTTCTGGAGTCTTTCGATGGTGGTGTTCTCGCTAGTTATACGTACTGCAGTTGCTCATGTTGCTTATCTACAAGCTTATGACTCTATTGCTTACATGTCTGGTGTTGCTCCCACCAAGGTACAACTACTAGGAAATTATATGTATTCCATGTTTCAACTCTATTACTAATTCATTTTCTAATTACCGATGATACCACCCTTATTGTGAACCTCCTTAAGGTTCATACTTTGTCAAACTCTTACTATACTCCGTCTACTATTCTTTCTTACTAAGCTTGGCTCTATTACTTGACTTCCTACTCATCTAAGTTCATTGAACTCTTTATATCATTATTTATCTGGAAACTTCATCATCTTTGATTTCTTAAGCCATCTCTACTAAGTTTCTTCGTTCGGGTGCTGCTTTTTACCTAGTCTTTCCTTCTCAGTATCATGAGATTCTTTATAAATTGTTCACAATAATCCTGAGAGTCGTTCTCCCTAATGCCTTTGTATTTCTAAATCATTCCTTCCTTAAGGGTTCCTTATTTCAACGAAGGCTTTCAAACTTAGCTCATCTTACTGGGGCATTAAAATATTCTTCCTCATGCTTCTTATCTATGTTTCATCGGACTTATCGATTTGGCTGTCTAGCCATCCCGCGATTGGTTTAATCTATCAATTGCTCTACTTTACTGGTTCATATGCTTATTAGAATCATGGTTCCTAGAAGAAAAGGTCGTTACTTGTTCTGCAGAAACCTGGTCGTCTATTTCTATGTCTTGGGGCCACCCAACTATTATCAATTCTCTACACTACTATCTTCTCATTATGTTAACTTTATACTTAAATATTCTGAATTTCCTTGCTACTTAACATATTCCTCTTAATTACTTCCGTATCCTAACTCTTGGTTCTAAGTTATACTACCAATACTAGTGGTGACTCATTCTCCTAATTACTTCCTAGATTTCGGCTCTTTGCTCTTGCTATAAACTTCAAGTCTCGACTTTGGCACTCTATTTTACTGTCCATACAAGTATTATTCTTGTTCTTAAATGGTTCTAACCCATTGGGTCTATTCTTTTATACTTCTACTAGTTTCTACTGGCTTGAGGCTGATATGTAGGACCTACTATGCTTGATCTATTCTAAGGACTTCCACTAATATTGCAAGCCTCGTGCTGACTTGTCTGAATCTTTAAACTATACTGAGTTCTTTCCTTTATTTCCTCAAAATTGCCTCATGTTTTTTCTAAATGATCTATCTTTCAAGGTTTTCCTTTTCTTAAATGAACTCTCATCAGGCTTGTTACATTTTCTTATATCTATGATAATAAGAGCTAGGATAATACCTAATGCCTTGATAGATTTTGGTATCCCTGCTCTGGTACTTTGTGTCCTGGTGGGGTCTGTTTCTCTTGTAAGATAAATATGAGCTAGATTCCATCAGGATAGCTTCATTAGTAAACATCGCGGAGGGGCGAGGACTTGGGTAAATTGAGGCCTTAGCTAATGGATTCCTTGGCTTAGGTAACAAATCATTTTCCTGACGACATTCATCTTATTTGCCTGCGTGGCCTGGGTTTTGAGGAATCTAGAATGTCTGTGCTCTTATGGCATCTCACATCTATTAGAAGCCTCTACGACTATTTCTTATTTCTTACTTCTTATACCTTATGGTTATCCTTAATCATTTGAAGAGCTCGCTATTTATACGAAGTGTTCGAGGGTATTGGATCAACATAGAAAAATTTCCAGAGGGAGAAAGGAATCTCGCTTGAGAAAAAGAATCTTTGCTTAGATCTACTCGACATTTTACTCTTGTTTAGGCTTGATATATTCTTCTTTACTGCAAGTCTGGTATTATCCTTTACTATCTAACCGTGGGTCTCTGATTCTTACTACTATAGGTTTTGGCATTTTTTTATCAGTCTGTTTCCGTACCTCCATCTCTATTTGCTTCTGATTGCTTAGATATCTACATTATATCTTTTTACTTCTCTTTCTAACTTTTTCTTTCTCTTTCTATTTTCCTGGGTGGGTACTCTTGGAACTTACTATCTCTTTCTATCTCTTTATCTTTCTTTGTCGTTGGCTGTCGAAACATCTATACCTTATTTCTTACTTTCTTATAGCTTTCGTATCCCATTCCCTTAGGTAAGTTTTCTTATATTTTACTATATGATTTTATAGCATTGTTTGTACTTCTGGTAATAGGCTGAATAACTTCAAGAAGATTCCTAACTTGGATCTAGAGTGTAATTGTTCTCGCAAGGAATACTATTTGAATAGTCTGGGAAGACTTACTAACCTGTCTATAGAAATTTAAGGATGTACTCGAGGATCGGATACTAGAGAGGTAGTGACTTGCATACGAGCATCCCGAACATAATGCGTATACAAAACCCCAACACTCTACCCACTACAGTCACTGACTCCCTTGACCATGCTCTGATACTATCTTTGTAACATCCCCAATCTGGGAGATGTTAACGACATGGAATAGGTCGTACTATTCCCCTGAGCCTCTGATCTTTCCACCATAACAATAATAATACTCTTTTATTAACCAAAATTTTAAACATGGGACCATCGCCCAAACTCATCAAAATATAATATAAACTTAATATTTAAGACTGTAAATTTAATAACATTTGTTTACAATGACTATTATATTACTCAAGACTTATACAAGACTTCTGACTGACTCTGACTAGACTCTCACTCCTTCTGACTTGGACTGGTGGACTCCACACCTAGTGACTGCATCAGTATCCGTTCTCCCGGGCTCGTCCTCCGAGAATACCTGCGGAATAAAGAAACTGAAAGTAGGGGTTAAATCATCATAAGATCTAAGTGAGTGGATGAAAAACTAAAATACTATTATTAAAATATTTGATTCTAAAACCAAAAGTTCAAGAAACAGTTTTATACCAAAAACTCTTTTTCTGTCTGAAATCTCTGAGCTTTTTTAAAAAAAATCATCTTTTTGAAATATGCTTTTGAAAGTCTGGTTTTCTGAAAACTATGTCTAAAATCTGATCTACGAAAACTGTTTTATGAAAATCTAGTAACTGAAAACAAATTTGTATCTGAAAAACTTGACGTATGAGGGCGTTACGTATCGCCGTCCCCCCATATGCCTATCTGGAGCCAGGAATGTAAAACTATGACGTTGGGGCATTACGTATCGCCGTCCCCCAAAGCATGCCACTCCTGTCCCTGAAACTGGTGGTCTTAGGACGTTACATATCGCCGTCTCCCAAGCCACTGAACTAGAGCCAGTAGTGCTGATCCATGCTACTACTTGACCCTGAAACTAGGGTCTAGGGGCATTATGTATCGCCGTCCCCTAGCCCTGAACTAGGATCTGGGGGCGTTACATATCGCCGTCCCCCCAGTCCTCTACATGTGCACATGTTCTCTGTCCGTCAATTCCAAACTGTATAAAGTTACATACTGGGGTGAGTTTTTCCCCCATGCCCCGAAAAAACATGAAATCATGCTTTAAAAACATTTTTGTCTTAAACATAACTTAAAACATAAATCTTCATGAAATAACTGTGATAAAAGTAATCTAACGCCCTAAAGCGTAAAAAAATAAGTCTGATTGCAAGAATAACAAAATAAAAATCAATTAAAAAAAGTAGTGTCCACTCACTGGTTGGAAACTTGCTGGCATTACTCGCTTGCTGAGAAAACTCCGGTTCTTGTGATAATCTACGTTGAATGAACTAAATTAGAATTGAACTAAGAAACTCACTTGGAATTAGGCTAAGATTTACTTATTCAAGTAAGCATTATCACTCTATGGGTATTGTATACATATCCTGATGTAATAAATGCATACGAGTTGATACGGGGCTTATGGGGTAACCTCTTAACGCGTTCGGGTGACACTGGGATGGTTTGAAAATGATTTGAGCCATTTTTTGATCACGCATCTGTTGGACAATTATGACCCATTGCATCACTATTTGTAAAAGACATGGTGTTTTTGTACAAATTAACTATGTGCAAAGGAATTGCTCTTTTATCATTTTGTAATTGGATTACTTGGATATATAAATGTTAAAAGTCCATATGATCAGTACCAGATTAATAAGATATGAGATAATATTATTACATCATGATATTTTCTCATATCTTATTAATCTGGTACTGATTAATCATTAAATATCCCTAGTCGTAGTATTATCGAGACTGGACATTGATAATGCGGAATAGACTAGTATTACATTTGTGCGTGTTATGGAAGCTTAACGACATAGTTCTCATATATTTAAGTATTGGAGACTTATGCAAGTGTGATAGGAAGTTCTGTTAGCTGTTGGACCGGGAACAGCTTCGCTCTGGATAGACCCCTTGGAAACCCATTGGTAGTATGACTATGTGTCTATGGTAATCTGAATCAGGGTAGGTGTATGTGGTCTTAACCTGAGACTGCATCGCTAATACTTGCGACAATCAATATACTTTGGTTTTGGTCGTCCGAAGATTTAACAGGTTCTGTGTATGCCTCTTCTGGGTATACTGAGAATCTTAGTGTATCGGGTGTGATGTCAAGATGGAAGTATCACTTCAATCATATGGAGATGATGATCACACAGAATACAAAACTAGTACTTTTAAATGCTACAGCTATCGAGATAATATGAATAGGTCATGATTATCTGATTACAGAGACTAGTTGCTAGTGATCCGATATATGCTTCGTACGGGGCAGACACAATTCCAACCCTAGGCCTAACATATGACATCAGATACTGTATCGTATTATGCAGTACTTTGTATACTACACCTGATACAAATTATATATTCTGTGTTGAATTTTTCTGGAGAATTGGGTACGCACGGTGCTTTGCTAGAAGCCAACCATGTCTTGAAAATCAGTGAGAATAAGGTACGATTTAAGCACGTGTTGGATAGTCCGACAACCGTATTTACTGCCAACATATCCAGGAATCTCTTGGGTCGCTTTCCAAAGATTCACCGATGACATTAGACTCGAACAGAAAATTAATCTGGGATTAATTATGTGAGAGAAAATTAATCTGTGATTAATTACGACAAGAATTTATCTGGGATTAAATTCGTCTAGAAGAGAGCACGCGATTAATTTGCAATTAATCGATAAAATAAATTTAATAGTTAAATTGGATTTTACTATTTAATTTATTTAATTGGGCTAAAATAATATATCGGATATATTAATTGAAATTCGATTTCAATACGGAATTGAAATTTGATTTCAATACGGAAAATTCCTTTAATCAGATTAAACGAATTCGAGCCCAAAGTGTGTTGTGTAAGCCAACTTGAATTTGGAATTCAAAATTGGGTGGGACCCACAACTCACATCACTTGTCAAAGGTGATGGTGGTAGTTGGCAAAAGTAATTGGTTTTCACAAAACCACTTATTTTAACCAACCTTGTATTTGGAAGACAAAATACACAGCAACTTGGTTTTTGAAACATAAGTCACAAAAACCTAAAACTATCTCTTTCTCTTCTCCTACCATTTCCGAACACTATTCTTCCTTGGAGGAATATTTTGTTTCAATTTTAGACAAAGCTAGCACTTTGGTAGTCAAAGAAAAGTGATAGAGAAACTCACCCAAGAGTTTGGAACTCAAAAAGATGGCTTGAAGCTTCTACATCCAACAAAAAGTTTTGAACTTCAACCGATCAATGTGAGTTTTTCCACAACTTATCTTGTAATATTCACACATGAATCAATGTTTAGGATCCTTGGCATTTCTTAGAGACACTAACAATAGTATCAGAGCCACATAAACTTGATTTTAAATTCTAGGGTTCTAAACTTTAATTTGGGGATTTTATGCTTAGAGTGTGAAAATTCGAAATTGGTTGTTTGGTTGTGATTAGATGATGATGAATTGGATTTGTGCATCATTAGATTTGAGAAATTGATTGGATCAAAAATTTCTCTAAAATCTATGTCATGGCCGAATACTACCCCTAGAAAGCTCATGGTGATTTTTTGAATTTTGACAATTGGATATGTTAAATGCATGAAATGAATATTGATTGTTGATTTAATTGGATTGAAATCAAAATTGAATGTTATTCTATGCAATTGCTGTGAGTTTGAGCATGTTGATGGATGAGTTGATTTTGCTTCAATTTTGTGTTGGACATGAATTTGAAATTAAGCATGATTAATTGGATTAATTAGTGTTTTGGAAACATTAGATTAATTGTGTTAATTACACTTTAAATTAAATTAATGTGATATTTGGAATATTATGTTAATATAAATTAGTCTTTAAAATTGGATTGGGCTAATTTGTTCTATTTGGGCTAATGGGCTTGGTTGGGCCAAGTTTGATTTTGGACAATTGGGTTGGATCCAATTGGGCCTAAAACCATTTCAATAAAGTCCAAATATGACTTTTGGGCCTTTTATAATTTAATTGGGCCTAATGGGCCTAAATTCATTTTTGGCATATGGTGATTCCTAATTGGGCCTTGCCATTTTGGGTTTGATCCATAATGGCCAAAGCCCATGCCTAAGGAATTAATTGAAAGCCCATTGGACTTTAATTAAATAGTATTGGATGCTAATTGGGCCTTTGAGACCCATTTAGATTGGATTTGGAATCCAAGTCTAAAAGGCATTATTATAAGTGTAATTATTTAATTTGGAATTAAATATAAATTAGTATTGGATGCAATTTAAAATTGGATTTAAAATTATAGTTTGATATAATTCAAGAATACTTACTTTGAGTATTTATTCTTAAACGAGTTCGACTCGCGCAAATCAAATCGTTGTATGAACATTGGATGGTCATTAATCAAAGAATAATTAATTGGATTAGATTGATTGACATCATGCTTTGTGTGAATACTTGGATGTATTTATATGAATAATGTATATCGGATGGATATTGGATGGGTATGGGCAATTTTGGAATTGTTGTAAGTATGGTACTTATTTATTAAATTGGACCTGCATGTCCAGCCTTTCACCTCCTTATATCTTTGTATTTCTCTTCTCACCAAATCCCCTCAATGCAAATGAGGTTTCTTTAGGTATTATCTAATTGGGTAGAAGTATGTAAAATGCTAGCGTAAGAGTGGAAAGAGAGAGATTTTTTCTAGGAATAAATTGTATTATATATCCATCCGCATATCATTATTAATTTTATCGCGCCTTATTATGCTTTTAGAATGCATGTTTAAGGTTGTATGATGAGACCTAATCAAAGATAACAAATTGGTTGCCAATTTACGCGAAAAATCCTCACTTTAATATTAAGCGCTTTCCTTCCATTGAGTGGTTCTCTTTTAAGATCCAAGATTGACTTTGATTTGTTGGCCAAAGTCAAGATCACTGTCCATCGCGGATGTGTTTGAACCATGAAAGCTTTGTTATATATCGCATGTCTTGGGCAGTTGTGACTTGTTGGCCAAAGTCAAGGTCACTTATGTACATCAACGTGGATTACGAAGCTTTCTACTATCAATGGGTCACGCTTAGCTGGAATCATTAAGCTTGTTGAGCCAAGACTTAGTTGATTCAGAGGAAAAGGTTAGGAAATATATATTGGATATATATCTAGAACTTGTAGGTCCACCTTCTGGATCTAGGAATTGGATGGGATCCAATTCATCCTAGAGATCTACCAAGTTAAGTTTCATACAACTTGTTGGCCAAAGTCAAGGTTGTGTGTTATTTAACGGGATCCTAGCCCACTAGGAAACTGGGTTTCTCTAGTACTCAATAGAGGGTTAGAGGATCGCCGAAAAATAGTGGGAGGCCAGTATTAAATTTGCAATTTCGTTTAATACTTGCTTATACGTGATTTTTTTTATTATTTATCGTCGTTATAAATATATATATTAGTTGGACTAATATCGAATATTGCATTCTTTGAACAGTTTGACTGTACAAGACACTACTCCACTTGTAGTTGGTTATATAGTTAGACTATAGTAACCATTACATTTTGAGTGTACCCGATATCGTTGATTGGATAGTTGGACTATTGCAATTGAGATGGTTGGAAAGATTAGCATTAGGGATATCATCATGGGCGATAATGTCTTTAACGGCTCCAATTTTCCAGATTAGGAGATGAATCTCAGGATAGTCCTGGGAGTCGAGAAGTTACTCTATGTCATAGAGAAACCACTCGGGCATGAGCCCGAAGTTGAGCAAATAGTAGAGCATGAGCTTTGGAAGACTCATTGTGATGATAACCTTAGTGCTCAATCTGTCATGCTTGCTGCAATGACTCCTCAATTTTGTCGTCAAAACAAAGGATTGGATCCTTATAACATGATGTTGAAATTGAAGGATCTTTATAGATCTAACCTTAGATCTCAGAAGTATGAATTGCAAAATAAGCTCACGTATGTCAGAGGGTACATCTGTCGAGCACTATGTGTCGTATATGATTGCTGACATCGAACAACTAGGTCAGCTGGGCATAACTTTCGAGACCGAGACTTCCATAGATTTGATCTTACAGTCTCTGCCCGATTGTTGGGGCAGGTTCATCATGAACTATAATATGATGAACCAAGAGAAAACTCTTGGAGAGTTAATGGCGATGCAGAAAGAAGCAGAGGCAGAGCTTCTGAAGGCAAGAAGCACGAGGCGCACCTTACTTCGACATCCCAGAAGGCCAAGGCTTGGCCAAAGGCTTCTGGGGGTGTGAAGAAAAATGGCAAGGCCAAATCATCACAGTCTTCTGGAAAGATTAAGGACATATCCCAAGACGTCTGCTTACATTGTGGCAAACAGGGTCACTGGAAGCGTGACTACTGTGAGTATAAGGCGGAGTTGAAGGAAGTGAAGAGGGGCAAGGCTCCGGCTTCAGGTATGTTTGTTATAAACATGTCCGCTACTGGTTTTAAAAATTTGATTTTTGACTCTGGATGTGGTACTCACATATGTATTGATGTGTAGGATCTGCTGATTAACATGATACTGGCTTCAGGTGAGATCGACCTACGAGTCGGAAAAGGGACGAGAGTCGCTGTTTTGGCCGTTGGGACCTATGTTTTGAATCTGCCATTGGGGCATGTAATTACATTAGGTGACTGTTATTTTGTACCTAGTTTGACTAGGAATATCATCTCTGTATCTAGTTTAACCCGATGTGGGTATACCTTTATATTCTGGAACACTGTGTGTTTTGTATATAAAGATGATATTTTGATATATACAGCAGATGTTAAGAATGATCTTTATATTTTGAATATAAATGAATCTCAAACATATAACATAACAAATAAAAGGGCTCAAATTGAGTAACACGGATGAAACTGATCTCTAGCATTGTCGTCTGGGACACATTATCAAGACTCGTATATCCAAACTTTCGAAGAGTGGATACCTGGACAGATTTGAAAAATTCATATGATGTCTGCTAATCTTGTTCATTAGGCAAAATGTCTAAAACATATTTTAGTGGTAAGGGTGTACGTGCCACCGAGCTGTTAGCCCTCGATCATAGGGACGTATACGGGCCCATTTATAGCTAGGCTAGAGGTGGTTATGAATACTTCGTAACCTTTATGGATGTTGCATCGCATTATGGTTATGTGTATCTTATGAAAAACAAGTTGGAAACTTTTGAGAAATTCAAAGAGTTTCGACACGAAGTAGAAAAACAGACCGGCAAATGTATTAAAATATCACGGTTGGATCGTGGTGGAATATACTTGAGCAATGAGTTTCTCGATTACATGAAAGAGTATGGTATTCTTTCACAGTGGACTCCTCCCGGAACACCTCAATTGAACGGTGTGTCTGAACGAAGAAACCGAACTTTGTTGGATATGGTAAGGTAAATGATGAGTTTCACTGAGCTACAAATTTCCTTCAGGGGATACGCATTGAACAGTGCAATACTTATTTTGAATAAGGTTCCGTCAAAGTCTGTTGGATAGACTCTATATGAAATATTGACAGGAAAGAAACCGGGTTTCTCATTCCGGAAGATTTGGGCATGCTGGGCATATGTTAAACGTTTGGATGGTACCAAACTACAACCCAAATCGGATAAGTGCCTATTTGTAGTTGGTTATCCTAGGGAAACCAAATGAAATTATTTTCACAACCCACTAGGGAACAAAATATTTATTGCTCTCCATGCGATTTTCCTTAGAGGAATTCCTAAATGCAGTGGTAAGTGGGAAGAAAGTAGAACTCGATGAAAATTAGAGTGATACTGTTCCTAGCACCGATCCCCTCACGGAACACGAACAGTTCATCAGGGATGAGACTGTTCCACAATCTTCTAATACACAAGAACCGCGTAGGTCGGAGAGAGTAAGAAAACAACCCAAGAGGTATGGGTTTCTGTTCTCACCTCATGTAGACATTAATCTTATTAAGGACAATAAACCGACTACGTATAAGGTAGCGATACAAGGTATCGACTCCACTTTATGGCAAGGTGCCACAAAGTCCGAAATGGATTCCATGTATACAACCAAGTTTAGACACTGGTTAATGTACCAGAAGGCATTGTGCCTATTGGTAGCAAATGATTCTTCATGGTAAAGACAGACATGGATGGCAACAAACAAACGTACAAAGCTAGGCTTATAGCGAAAGGGTATCGTCATCAACATGGTGTTGATTATGACGAAACCTTTTACCCATTGCCATGATTAAATCCATTCAGATAATGCTTGATATTGCTACCTCTTTTGATTATGAAATATGGCAGATGTACGTCAAAACCGCTTTCTTTAACGGAAACCTTTTGGAGGATGTTTATATACAACAGCCTGACGATTTTGTCATGCCAAAACATGCAAACAATGTTTGCAAGTTAAATCGATCCATTTATGGATTGAACCAAGCATTACGTTCTTGGAACCAACGTTTTGATGAGATTATAATGGTATATGGTTTCATTCAAAACGATGATGATTCTTGTTTATATAAGAAGGTTAGTGGTAGCGCACTCACATTGATTATCCTATACGTTGATGATGTATTGCTTCTTAGCAATGACATTCCCATACTAAAATCAGTGAAAGCTTGGCTTTCATTAAAATTCTCCATGAAATTCTTGGGAGAGGCAACCTTTATTATAGGAATAAGGATCTACTGGGATAGATCTAAAATTTATTGGCACTCTCCGAGAACTCGTACATTGACAAACATGTACACGACCTGGTGTCTCATATCCTTTGAGCATCTGCAGTCACTATCATGCCGATCCAGGTGATGATAACTGGATTGATGTTAAAAACATCATTTAGTATCTTAGATGAACTAAAGATACTTTCTTAATTAATGGAGATGGAGAACTTGAGGTGACTGGGATCATCGATGCAAGTTTCCAAACTGATAAAGACGACTATAAGTCGTAAAAGGGTACATATTTTGTTTGAATAATGAAACAGTGAGCTGGAAATCATCCAAACAAGATACTGTTACCGATTCAACAACAAAAGTGGAATATATTGTTGCGGCTGAGGCAGCAAAAGAAGCATTTTGGATCTATAAAATTCCTAATTGGATTAGGAGTAGTTCTGTTAGCAGCTGAGCTAGGCTACAACACAGGTGATGAGTGGTATTTATATCATTATTTCCCACTCATTTAACCTAATATTTTGTATAGTTTCTTGAGTTTTGTGAATATTTTGATGTGTTTTGTGTTATTTTGTAGATAAATAAGTTTCAGGACATTCTGGAGGTGATTTGGGCCAAAACAGTGAAAATTGGACGAAAATGGCATTTTTGTAAATTCCCGCGTCGCGACGCCTAAAATCCGCCGAACAGTGCTAACGTGCGCAGGGTCCACAAATCAGAACCTGAGAAAAGTTTGACTTTGCTAAAATACGCCGTGCCACATGTCACTATCACAGCCGATCTGCTAACATGCACTGTGCCACATGTCATCATCCTATGGTGCCGACAGTCATCATCGCCACGTGTGCCACGTGGCATCCTACGTGTCTCCATGTCATCAGCCACGTCAGCAAGTCAACAAGTCAACATTGCCACGTGTGGTGCCACATCATCATCAGCCAATCAGGAAGTGCCACGTGTCAGTATCCTACGGTGCCGATAGTCTCTTTCCCACGTGTCACCACGTCATCGCCACCTCACCGCCACGTCAGCGCCACGTCAGCATCAATCATTGAGTATCTAATCGTTATCTAACACGTGACGGATAAGAATCTCATCGACCAATCAGAAGCCACCACGTGTCACAATAATTGACGCCCAACCACCGTGCCACGTGTCACCTTATCAGCTTATCCAGAATCTTCAAACTGGCGAACCAGAGCGTGCCACGTCGACAAAAGCTGGTGTAGCGACGCTGGAGGCCCTGGCGTCGCGACGCTGGAAGCCTACCGAGGCCTATAAATTGAGCTCGAGATTTCAGAATTCAGTACACCACTCTCTCTGTTATATTCTTTCTAAAGAGAGAGTTTCTCTCTCTAGATTCTTTTAGTTTTTAGTTTTATAGTTTTTAATTTTTAGTTTTGTAAATAATTTTAATTACGTTTTGTAATAATAGTAATTTAATTTTTACATTTTACTTTTTACAGTTTTTACTATTTACCATGAGAAGGTAACTTCCCCAGCTATGGTGAAAGGTAATTTTTTTACTGTTACTATTTAGATTAATCTCCCTTAAAAATAAAATATTCACTATTTAAAATATTGACTTAAAAAGGATACCGCCAGATTGGTCGGTTGGTAATTCATTTTAATCTGGTTTAAACCTGACTAATAAAGGATACCGCCAGATTGGTCGGTTGGTAATTTAATTTTGGTTCCGCCTTTATGGCTGGTTGGACTTAATTTGACTTAATCAGGATACCGCCTATATGGTCGGTTGGTAATATTATCATAAGTTTATATATTATTTTATGAGAGATATCTAAATTAGTAGTAGTAAAAGTAATTCCTTTTACCTTAGCATTTTATTCTATTTTACTTTTCAGTTTTACTTTATGTCTTTTACTTTTCAGTATTTTTACTTTATGTCTTTTACTTTTAAGTTGTTACAAGCCCTAGTTATGTGTTAGTTATCTGGGGTTGTGATGAATTCTAATATCACCGGTTTATAGGGGTTATTTTATAGTTTGGGTAATTTAAAGGTTTACTTATTAAGTCTTAAGCTTAATGCTTCTTGTTGTTTGATCACCAATAAGATTGATGTGGTAAATCTAAAATGAACTAGACATAGGGATTTTAGGTTCCAGCTTTAGACTTAATAGCCCACGATCTTCCTTGAGGATAGATTACCCTTTAATAGATTTCCTTACAGGATAGGAATATACATGTCGGGCTGGGGTAGCCATAATTGGAACTTAAACTTAATGAATCCAGATAATTTGGTTGACATAGACATATGGTTCAATTGGGTTAAACTGGGTATTTGCGTCTGACCATCGACAGAGGCTTTTGCATAATTTAGTGTTCCAGGTTAGTAAACTGATTTATTACACAAACATAAAATAATCACTTCATCTTTTAAAAGATATTAGAAGGATTCACAACCCTAGATCTTTGTGTCTTTTGTTATTTTCCTTAGTATTTCCCTTTGTCTTTTATTTATTTATTTATTTATTTTGTAAAACCACTTTCAACCAATCAAACAATCATTCTCTTCACCCTCAAATAGATATTTTTAAATAAATAGATTCAATAATTAATAACAACAGTAGGAATTAAGTCCTCGTGGGATCGATATTTTTATACTACTTGAACGATACGTGCGTTTGCATTATACGTGTGTGTTTACGCCGGTCAAGTTTTTGGCGCCGTTGCCGGGGACTTATATTTCTTGAGTTATTAATTTTGAAGCTATCTAATTTACTTGTATCTAATTTTCTTTATTTTTATCTATAATTTTTATTACTTTCTGTTTTAGGTGATTGAAAAAATGGAACATTATTGGGAGATTGAGAGATCACGTGCTTTACAAGAAGATACACCCCAAATCTGGGAGCAACAGTCCAGTTTTCTGAGGCCTGTTGTCCAGCCCAACAATTATCACTGGATGCCAGAACCAAACAATACTCCATTTGCTCAACAAAACGAGATGGGGAGATGTATGATATGTGATGGTAACCACCTGAGCGATCAATGTATATACCGTTCAGAGTGGCATAATTATTGGAATCATTCTTGGAATGAAGAACCATCACATTTTCCATCTTATCCACCATCTACCTTCGATTTCATCAACAATCAGAACCATCAAAGATTCACATGCTCAAAGATTGGCTCGAAGAACGAGAAGCTCAATTATATGCACAAATTCAGAGACAATCAGAACTCCTTCAAAGGATGACAGATCAAATGAGACAATTAACAGAAAACCAGAACATCATACCTCAAGAAGCATTTTTAGATAACACTGATGAAGCCTTCGAGTACCCAGAGATCCACAATGACACCTTAACAGAGGAGGAGGCTGAGCAGTATCAACAACCAGATGTATCAGTTCAGGAGCCCGAACCGGCAAAGTCTCAATTTGACTTTTATTTTTCAGATTCTGACGAGGATGAAGCTGATCTATTTGTACCAACTGGCACCAACAATGGATGATCAAACTTTCAATCCTCAAAATGAAGATCTTGGAGCATGCTTTACCATGATGTTTGAAGAAGATCTATTTGAACCATCCATTCCAGTCGTATCAGAGGATGAAAACCTAATGTCAGAAACTCATTTTGCATCCTCAGGTTGACAATTTTGAAGCATGTATCTCACCGATAACAGATGAAGAGCTAAATACAAAAATTTTACAATACATCTGTGAAGAAAATGTGGAACAAGAAGCAGAGCAAATGGAGGAGCAACTATCAGACCAAATTGAAAATCTAGAGCATTAAGGAGAAACATCACTGTTTTGGGTAGTACAAATAAAAGATATCACCCAGAAGCTTGACATAATGGAACTTCCATTCCAAGTCAAGCACCATATGAGACCTCCTGATTTTCTTTCTTTCTCTGCAGGAATCACTGGAACAACAATGAGCAAAAAGGTGGCACGAGCACTGAATGAGACAAAACTCTTTTTGCCACTTTACCGTTGGAAGAGACCATTCAAAAGCAACGCTCACGGGATTGTCTTTAATCGGACATCCAAAATGGCATTGAAACCTCCTTAACAGATGGATTTCATTCACGTCTGGCTGAAGACGAAAAATTTAGCGCTAGCAGGGAGGCAACCCATGCAATTTGTTGTAATTTTTGTTTTCATATTTTGTGTATACTTGTTGTAGAGTTTTTAATTTTGTGTGTTATTTTTGTAGGGAAAAGCACAAACGAAGCATTTTAAGACAGAAGGAATTATGTTTGGTAATCAGGAAGAAAAGAGCTAATTCATTTTTGATGGCTGAGTAAAGAATGAAATCTTAAGACGCATCCTAATGAATTTATACTAAGCGAGTGGCGTATTGCATACACAATTCCGTTGTCTTAATTATTGCTTTGATTCGCTTTTCTATTGTAATTATCTTTTTTTTCGTAGACAGGATCCAGACTTTTTGACTTTTCACGATTTCTTTCTTTTGTTTAGCTAACAATCGTCCTCTGGAAGCTATTAGTGCTATTATTACTCACCCTTTTCAGGTACTATAAATTCAGCCCGTCATTACATTTTGAAGGCATCCTGATTTGAAAAAGAAATACATAAAAAATGGAAGCCACTTCAAGAAGAAGAATTGAGAACATCTGTGTGTTTTGCGGTACTAGTGTTGGTACTAAGCCACACTAGTGTTGGTACTAGTGTTGGTACAAGAATTGGGTCGAGTCTTAGCTGCAAGGAATATGCACTTAATATATGGCGGAGGCAATCTCGGACTTATGGGGATCGTTTCAAAGGCTGTACAGGAGGGAGACAGTCATATTTTGGAATCATCCCAAAACCCTTGGCAGAGGCAAATCTTATTGGATCATCAAACGGAGAGGAACTGATCGTGCCAGGTATGTCTGAATGACTGGTAGAAATGATTAACCGTGCTGATGCTTTTATCACTTTGCTAGGTGGCTTGGGTACACTGGAGGAAATTTTTATAGTTCTATCTTGGGCGAACCTGAACATACACCAGAAACCGCTTGGATTGTTTAATGTTGATGGATTTTATGATTTTCTTTGTGTGTTTCTTGATGATGCTCGGAGAAATGGGTTCGTGTCAAAACCGTGAAAGAACTCTCTTTACTGCCAGAACTGCTCTCCGGATCTAATAGACCAACTCATAGCCTATAAACCACAAGTTGACCCTATCCTTTCAAAGATAAATTGGTCCGAGGACGATCGGGGTAAGAGGCGTCAGATTAATCTGGATCTTAACCTTTAATTTCTTGTAGATTTTCAGCTAACCAGGTACAACCTTCTTAACTCTCATTTTACTGTTTAAGACATTGGGGACAATGTCTCATTAGGTTTGGGGGAGGAAATTAGTTGATTAGTACCTTTTTTTTAGTTTGTATGTTGTTTTTTTTTTAGTCCAAAATTTTTTCGAAAAAAAAAATTGAAAATTTTTCAAAAATTACAAAAATATTTTGTGTTTTTTGTGTTTTTAATTTGACTAAAAAGGTGAAATTGGTAAGAGATAGCCGAGTAAGGAGGAGTTTCCACTCCTGAGACGTATCTCAAACCATTTATTTCGGAACAAGTTAATTTTGTTTATTTCATTTAAATTATTTAATTTGTAAATTCTCCTTAACACTGACTAAAATGGAACTTCATCATATGCTCAGTTGGCAGGTATTATCAACATATATAGTAACATACGGACATGAGCTAAAATTGAAAAGTTGTAATATTCAGTGCTCTGGTTTAATTAGAGGAAACATCTCAAAAAGCAATGGAGTAAAAAAAAAAAAAAAAGTCTGAGATCTGAGTTATTAAGTCTGTAAGGGTGTTTTAACACCTAGTGCCCTAAAACCAACCGGTTTGGGAGTCACTGACCCAAAGCTCGTTACATGGATCGAAGATGCTGCAAAAATATATATATCTGAAGTCTGAGTAATTAAGTCCGTAGGGGTGTCTTAACACCTGGTGCCCTAAAGCCAACTGGTTTGGGAGCCACCGACCCAAACTCGACATAGATGGAAGATATTGTATATAAATAAATAAAAAAAATCAAAGAAAAATCAAAAAATGAGAAAAATTATTCCATTGCTATAAAATGTGTGAAATCTGATAGAACTGTAGGACAAAATATTACTCTCTATCAATTGCACTTATGACTGTTGTGGGCAAAAATGAGTTGATTAATATCTTGTTGGATGTGTATATGAAGAATGGTAAAAATAATCGGAGAATTTACTTATTCAGTAATTTAGAATAAAACAAACAACTAGTAACTTGGAGTAGAAGTTTCACCTGGTTAGTCACTAACATCTTTATTCTCTTTTCGCTTGTCTTTTTTTGCTTTTGTGTCCATTAGTTTTATTACTTGTTTACTTTTGTAGATGTTTATGGGGTATCATCGCTGTAAACCCTCACGAGACTACAACTCGTCCACTAGGGACACCTAGGGGTTTAAAGGCTTGTTGCATATGCTAAATGCAACCGTGATCCCTACGAAGTGGCTTAGTTTAATTTATTTATGTTATTTTACTCTATGTTTTGCTCGAGGACTAGCAAATGTTAGGTTTGGGGGTGTGATGAGTGGTATTTATATCATTATTTCCACTCATTTAACCTAATATTTTGTATAGTTTCTTGAGTTTGTGAATGTTTTGATGTGTTTTGTTGTTATTTTGTAGATAAAAAGTTCAGGACATTCTGGAGGTGATTTAGGCCAAAAACAATGAAAATTGGACGAAAAATGGCATTTTGTAAATTCCCGGGTCGCGACGCCAAGACCTTCCGCGTCGCGATGCCTAAAATGCGCCGAACGTGCTAACGTGCGCCGGTTCCACAAATCAGAATCTGAGAAAAGTTTGACTTTGCTAAAATACGCCGTGCCACGTGTCACCATCACAGCTGATCTGCTAACATGCGCCATGCCACGTGTTAGCATCCTACGGGCCGACAGTCATCATCGCCACATGTGCCATGTGGCATCCTACGTGTCTCCATGTCATCAGCCACGTCAGCAAGTCACAAGTCAACATTGCCACGTGTCTGCCCACATCATCATCAGCAATCAGGAAGTGCCACGTGTTAGTATCCTACGGTGCCGACAGTCTCTTTCCCACGTGTCGCCACGTCATCGCCACCTCACCGCCACGTCAGCATCAATCATTGAGTATCTAATCCTTATCTGACACATGGCGGATAAAAATCTCATCCACCAATCAGAAGCCGCCACGTGTCACAATAATTGAAGCCCAACCACCGCGCCGCGTGTCACCTTATCAGCTTATCCAGAATCTTCAAACCGGCGAACTAGAGCGTGCCACGTCGACAAAAGCTGGCGTAGCGACGCTGGAGGCCCTGGTGTCGCGATGCTGGAAGCCTACCGAGGCCTATAAATGAGCTCGAGATTTCAGAATTCAGTGCACCACTCTCTCTCTTATATTCTTTCTAAAGAGAGAGTTTCTCTCTCTATATTCTTTTTGTTTTTAATTTTTAGTTTTTGTAAATAATTTTAATTACGTTTTGTAATATAGTAATTTAATTTTAAATTTTACTTTTTACAGTTTTTATATTTACCATGAGAAGGTAACTTCCCCAGCTATGGTGAAAGGTAATTTTTTTACTGTTACTATTTAGATTAATCTCCCTTAAAAATAATATCTTCACTATTTAAAATTTGACTTAAAAGGATACCGCCAGATTGGTCGGTTGGAATCATTTTAATCTGGTTTAAACCTGACTAATAAAGGATACGCCAGATTGGTCGGTTGGTAATTAATTTGGTTCCGCCTTTATGGCTGGTGGACTTAATTTGACTTAATCAGGATACCGCCTATATGGTCGGTTGGTAATATTATCATAAGTTTATATATTATTTTATGAGAGATATCTAAATTAGTAGTAGTAAAAGTAATTCATTTTACCTTAGCATTTTATTTTATTTTACTTTTCAGTTTTACTTTATGTCTTTTACTTTTCAGTATTTTTACTTTATGTCTTTTACTTTTAAGTTGTTACTAGCCCTAGTTATGTGTTAGTTATCTGGGGTTGTGATGAATTCTAATATCACCGGTTTATAAGGGGTTATTTTATAGTTTGGGTAATTTAAAGGTTTAGTTATTAAGTCTTAAGCTTAATGCTTCTTGTTGTTTGATCACCAATAAGATTGATGTGGTAAATCTAAAATGAACTAGACATAGGGATTTTAGGTTTCAGCCTTAGTCTTAATAGCCCACGATCTTCCTTGAGGATAGATAACCCTTTAATAGATTTCCTTACAGGATAGGAATATACCTGTCGGGCGGGGGTAGCCATAATTGAACTTAAACTTAATGAATCCAGATAATTTGGTTGACATAGACATATGGTTCAATTGGGTTAAACTGGGTATTGCGTCTGACCATCGACATAGGCTTTTGCATAATTTAGTGTTTCAGGTTAGTAAACTGATTTATTACACAAACATAAAATAATCACTTCATCTTTTAAAAGATATTAGAAGAATTCACAACCCTAGATCTTGTGTCTTTTTTTATTTTCCTTAGTATTCCTTTTGTCTTTTATTTATTATTTATTTTGTAAAACCACTTTCAACCAATCAAACAATCATTCTCTTCACCCTCAAATAGATATTTGTAAATAAATAGATTCAATAATTAATAACAATAGTAGGAATTAAGTCCTCGTGGGATCGATATTTTTATACTACTTGAACGATACGTGCGCTTGCGTTATACGTGTGTGTTTACGCCGGTCAACAGGCTAAGGAACCACGGTCTCATCAATGATCCAAGTATGTACTTCAACAGTTTCATCTGATTCGTGAGATCACACATCATGGCGATATGAAGATCGAAAAGATTTTTTCAGATGATAACCTTGCAGATCCGCTGACGAAAGCTATTTCTTAGCAATAGTTTGAGCGGCCCGTACATAGTTCAAGTGTTGGACACTTGAGTGATTGGCTATAGGCCAAGTGGGAAACTATTGGACAATTATGACCCATAGCATCACTATTTGTAAAAGACATGGTGTTTTTGTACAAATTGACTATGTACAAAAGAAATTGCTCTTTTATCATTTTGTAATTGGATTACTTGGATATATAAATGATAAAAGTCCATATAATTAGTACTGGATTAATAAGATATGAGACAATATTAATCCACAAAAGGTTTAATCATCAAATATTCCTAGTCGTAGTATTATCGAGACTGGACAATCGATAATGTGGAATATGCTAGTATTACACTTGTGCGCGTTATGGAAGCTTAACGACGTAGTTCTCATATATTTGGGTATTGGATACTCATACAAGTGTGATATGAGGTTCTATTTGCCGATGGTACGTGAACAGCTTCGCTCTAGATAGACCCCTCGGAATCCTATTAGTAGTATGACTATGTGTCTATGGGAATCCGAATCAGGGTAGGTGTATATGGTCTTAACATGAGACTTGCATCGCTAATACTTGCAACAATCAGTATACTTTGGTTTTGGTCGTCCGGGGCTTTAACAGGTTCTGTGTACGCCGCTTCTGGGTATACTGAGAATCGTAGTGTATTAGTTGTGATGTCAAGATGGAAGTATCACTTCAGTCATATGGAGATGATGATCACGCAGGGATACAGAACTGGTACTCTATAGTGCTGTAGCCATCGGGAAAGTATGACTAGGTCATGACCTTCCGATTATAAAGATACTAGTTGATCATATATTTAAGTATTGGATACTTATGCAAGTGTGATAGGAGGTTCTGTTAGACGTTGGACCGGGAACAGCTTCGCTCTGGATAGACCCATCGAAATCCCATTGGTATTATGACTATGTGTCTATGAGAATCCGAATCAGGGTAGGTGTATGTGGTTTTAACCTAAGACTTGCATTGCTAAAACTTACGACAATCAGTATACTTTTGTTTTGGTCGTCCGAAGCTTTAACAGGTTCTGTGTACGCCTATTCTAGGCATACTGAGAATCATAGTGTATTGGGTGTGATGTCAGGATGGAAGTATCTCTTCAGTCATATGGAGATGATGATCACGCAGGATACATAACTAGTACTCTTAAATGCTACAGCTATCGAGATAGTATGACTAGGTCATGATTATCCGATTACAGAGACTAGTTGATAGTGATCCGATATATGCTTCGTATGGGGCAGACACAATTCCAGCCCTAGGCCTAGCATATGACATTAGATACTGGATCGTATTACGCAATACTTTGTATACTACACCTGATACAGATTATATATTCTTTGTTGAATATTTCTAGAGAATTGGGTAGGCACGGTGCTTTTCTAGAAGCCAACCATGTCTTGTAAATCGGTGAGAACGTGGTATGGGGTACGCACATGTCGGATAGTCCGACAACCGTATTTACTGCCAACATATCCATGGATCCCTTGGGTTGTTTACCAAATATGCACCGATGACATTTGACTAGAATAGAAAATTAATATGGGATTAATTATGAGAGAGAAAATTAATATGGGATTAATTACGGTAAGAATTTATCTGGATTAAATTCGTTTAGAAGAGAGAACGCGATTAATTTGGAATTAAGCGGCAAAATAAATTTAATAGTTAAATTGGATTTTACTATTTAATTTATTTAATTGGCTAAAATAATATATCAGATATATTAATTGAATTTGGATTTCAATGCGGAATTAAAATTGGATTTTAATTCAAGCGAACGAATTAATTTGGAATTAATTCGTAAGCAAATTTCGTAATAATTTTGCTAGGCATTATTATTTAATTCAATTGAAGTTAATTACGTCGTGACGAAAAATTTGTTTAATCGGATTAAACGAATCCGAGTCCAAAGTGTGTTGTGTAAGCCAACTTGAATTTGGAATTCAAAATTGGGTGGGACCCACAACTCACATCATTTGTCAAAGGTGATGGTGGTACTTGGCAAAAGTAATTGGTTTTCACAAAACCACTTACTTTTAACAAACCTTGTTTTTGGAAGACATAATACACAACAACTTGGTTTTTGAAACATAAGTCACAAAAACACAAAACCCTCTCTTTCTCTTATTCTACCATTGCCGAACACGCTTCTTCCTTGGAGGAATATTTGTTTCAATTTTTGGACAATTCTAGCACTTTGTGAGTCAAAGAAAGGTGATAGGGAAACTCACCCAAGAGTTTGGAACTCAAAAAGAGGGCTTGGAGCTTCTACATCTAACAAAAAATTTTGAACTTCAACCAATCAATGTGAGTTTTTCCGCAACTTATTTTGAAATATTCACACATGAATCAATGTTTAGGATCCTTGGCATGTCTTAGAGACACTAATAGTATTGCAACAAAGCATTGCGTGTCACGAGGAGAATTAACCAGAAACGTGCCTTGAATTTTACCATGCGCGTCGCGACGTGAGTTTCTTGCGCGTCGAGACGCATGCACACCATAAACAGATCTCCACAAATTACCCAGAACGCGTCGCGACGCAAGGATAAAATTCAAGCCTGAAACTAACTTCTTCTTGTCCTTATGCCCTAAACACACTTTCCATTTTCATATTCCAACTCTTATACAACAATTTTATATTTACCCATCATCAAACATCATCAAAGAAAATTTTTCTTCAATAAAAAGACCTCAAATTAACTCATTTCCCCAATTTTTGATTCATACTTAACACCATCTATTTTCATACTCATTAACCATTTAATCATTATCACACCTAAGTCATCAACATATTAAAATCATCAAAACATCAATACTTAATATACAATAATTTGGGTCAAGTCTCTTACCTTCTTTCTCTTGATTCTCTTCATTCCTCAAGCTTCCAATGTATCTTCTTTATTTATTTTTTTTGTTGAATACTTGTTTTTGTCTTTACTTCTTCTTCTTCCTCATTTCTTCTTCCTTCCTCCTCTTCATCACCTCATGTTTCCCCCCCCTCTCTCTTTCTTTCTCTCTTCTTTCTTTCTTTCTTCTTCTTCTTCTTCTTCTCTATTTCCTTTTTAAGATGTGTAAATAGTCCCCCTTTATAAAGTAGGGGCCAATTGACTAATTTACAAAGTTTTAACTAAAAAAAAATATGGAAACTTGGAGAGAATTATAGAATTCTCTAGATGGGGCCCGAACTACTATTCACTTGAAATTTTGATCTGTGTTTTTGACTTGTTTCTGGTCTGAATTTGAGAAAATATTCAAAGCGAAAGTTGTAGATCTCGATTCCAGATTTCCGTCGATATAAAATTCATAACAATTAGAATTTGTACGAGAAACTTACAGCTCGAATACTATAGGCTATTCGGAATGGAACATCATATAATCACGTATCGAAGTTTCAAAGAATTTACTGTTTATCCATAAAGTCATTCCACAAATGTATATATATCTTCAGACATAATTTTATATTATGTAACACTCGTCCCACTATATAACAGTACTACAATCAACAGTGGTAGAGACCATCGGTCATTACAATGTTTATCTTACATTGAGGACAATACATGTTTTAAGTTTGGGGGTGTGTGCATGTAGTGATAGTTCCTGCTATTTATTTATTTTAAAAAGAAAAAAATAGTTTATTTTAAGCCATAGATAGTAAAGCATAAGTCTAATGATGAGTTTTATTTGGTTTAGGATGAAATCTTAGACATGATGAGTTCCCAATTTATTTTTATTTGATGCCTTGAGTAATAGATCTAAGTTAAACTCGTAAGTACTTAAAATAATAGATTTTAATAGTAAGAACCTAGGTAGTTGACAAAATGACTAGTTGGAGAAATTAATTTCCGATGGATGACTATTTTCTTAGATGTCTATCTCGATTTGCTAGTGTTATGATGTATGGCATTGTTAAAAAAAAGAAAAAAAAAGAAAAGAAAATGTTAAACCATAATAACTGATAAGCGTGAAGCTACCCATGGACGAGTGTTAGGAACACTATGAGGAGAAATGCTACCTTAAATGGTAGGTGTGTTGAAAATAAAATGATGAAATGAAAAAGGAAAAAGAAAAAAGAAAAAAAAATCAATCATACCATACTGAGCAAAGAAAGGCAATTACATAGCAATTTTGAGACATCTAGGTTAGTTTGACCCATCGGATCTCAATTTTTGAGACGAAATCATTGAGTTGGCTTACTTAGGAGTCGAGCTGTGACTGAACCTTTACACACACACACACACACATTGTGAGTCTAGCTTAGATGATTTATTCAAGAACTTGGATTTAAGTTACGTTGAGTACTTTGAAGGTTCTCTGCTTTCATTGGTAGGTATTCTTTGAGAACAATATTATGTGTAACTACCAGGACTATTTTATTTGCTTTTATTATTTTTGAATGATTCCATGTGTGTGAATGACGTTTGTGGGTATCATCGCTATAAGCGCTCAAGAGACTATAACTCGTCCAATAGGGTCACCGAGGGTTTTAAGGCTTGTTGCATACGCTAAATGCAATCATGATCCCTACGAAAGTGGCTAGTTAATTTTGTTACTTTTATTTGTTTATTTTTATTTAGTTTTTATTTAGTCTTTTGCTCGGGACGAGCAAAATTTTAAGTTTGGGGGTGTTCGATAAGTGCGGTTTATACCCACTTATTCATGCCTTCTTAGCTTAATATTTTGTTAGGTTTCATGTAATTTAATGTATTTTGTAGTTTTTTTTTTGTTTTATTTGTAGAAAGCATTGGAACATGGATCTTGGGGCCAATGGACTTGTTTTGGGATCTTAATGATTCATCGGAAGCACACGGGAAAGTAGATTATGTGAAGAATCACATACCCTAGAAAATTGCCTGGCGGCGCTACGTCCATTATAGTGTCGCGACGCTCAGACATAATGCACACATAGATTTTTACAGAGGATTTGGCGTCCCGACGCTGTGGCAGACTTCCTGAAACATCATAAATCATTATTCTACAAGCACAAGGACTCAAAGACTTCTCTATAATACATAAGCTTGTCCAAAACCTTAGGGGGAGAAAAATACAGAACTAAAAAGTTCAAAACATATTTTAGAGATATCCAAAGAGGAAGATTGAAGAGCGACAAGACGAGATGAGTGCGGTGACGTCCGAAGATGAAGGGATTCGATTCGGGTTTAATCTTATTGTTTCTTTCATTAAACTCTAATGTTGTTCAACATGTTCTTGACATTATTTTCAATATTTTTATCTTTATTCATGAACTAACTCTATTGTTCTAGAGGATGATGTAGCAAATGTCAAACCTATTTGTTATTTGCCAATTTGATTTATATGAAGTTTTAATTAAGTTTATTTATATTATCTTGTGTTTAATGCTTCTAGTTTGTTGGCCACAAATAAAGATGATGCATGTTTATAATCTATCACTCAGGAAAATGGATTTTGAATAGGATCTAGAGAATATAACTTAGGAGATTTGTAGAGTTCGAGCGAATCTATAATCCCTTTGAATTCGTTAAAAAAGATTCATAGAGCGTAATGAGTTGTTGATTACTAGATTTTTATAGGGATATCGAAGTCAGTAGTTAATAATATTTTCACTCAGCACTATGGAGAGGGAGTTAGAATAATTATGATTATTGACTTATAATCAACGGAGTTGAATAATAATTGATTGGCATAACAAATACATAGGGGATAGCTAGGTGAAATCAGGCTCTAGAATCTCTCTCATCTTGGTTTATCTTAATTTAATGTTTTAATATCTTGCTTATTTAGTTTTTAGTTTTAATTTAGATTCTTTTAAATTTCTTTCTAAAAAAATTTTAGTTTATCAATTATAATACCTAGTTAGAATTTTATAACAATCTCTGTGGGTTCGACACTCATACTCATCTTTTACTAAAACTTGGCACCGCATACTTGCGGTAATATAATCTCGCACCAATCTCCTCATGACAATTATGCTCGTGACATGATGTAGTCCGTAGATATATGCTGATTTGAAACCCTTAGGGTGACCTCTAACATTCCAGGATAAATTAAAATGAGATGAAACTAATCTTGCTGCGCGCCGCGACTCTAGGTCTTGCGCGTCCCGACGATCATATGAACAGACTGAAATATAAAGTATTTCATGATTATATTTTGACACCTAGGGGCTCACAGACATACCCTATATAATTCCTTTTATGATGTACTTTTTTCTTCATTTCCTAATGAAAAAGCATGGTACTCTAACTGTTAGTGTCCTAGGCATGCCACGAGATCTCTATGCGTGATTATTGTGTGAATTAATCAAGAAAGTTACGGAATACTTACATTGATTTGAATGAGAAGTTCCAAACTTTTTCTTGTAGATGGAAGCTCCAAGCCATCTTTTAGTGTTTCCAACACTTGGGTGAGTCTCCCTATCACATTTTCACTCCTTAATGTGCTAGCATACTTGAATTTTTGCAACAAAAATCCATGGAGAGACAATGAAGCTCACATTTTTTGAGCTTTTGGGGAAGAAAGAGATGATGTGAATAATAACTTCATACACTTCTAAAGTTGACCAAGTTAATTTATAGTGAGGTTGAGTGTTGGTAATGGTTTGAGTGTAGTATAAGAAAAGTCAAGCTTACTTTTAATAAATCAAACCCATGAATTAAGCCTAACTACTTCCATCACATGTCTAACATCTTGATGTAAGTAAAGTGGGTCCCACCACTTTTAAATTCCGAATTTAAGTAGGCTAACTCAACACGCAACTTCGGTCGGGCCCAAGTTTGTTTAATTTCGAACTAAACGAATTTTCTGTTGTGACATAATTAAATCTAATTTAAATAAATAATAATGCCTAGAAAAATTATTACGAAAGTCACTTGCGAATTAATTCTAAATTAATTTGTTTGCCCGAATTAAATTCCAATTTTAATACCACTTTGAAATCTAATTTTAATTAATATATCTAATATATTATTTAATCGATTAATTTCAAATTGATCGTTCTCTCTATTCTTTCCGAATTTTATCCCAAACAAATTCTTGCCGCAGTTAATCCTAGATTAATTATGTTCGAGTCAAATGTCATCGGTGAATCTTTGGGAGGCGACCCAAGAGATCCTTGGATATGTTGGCAGTAAATACGGACATCAGACTATCTGAATACGTGCGTACCCGGTACCACGTTCTTATCGATTTACAAGACATGGTTGGCTTCTAGCAAAGGATCGTGCCTACCCAATTCTCCAGAAATATTCTTTTAAGGAATATATAATCTATATCAGACGTAGTATACATAGTATTGCGTATTACAATCTAGTATCAGATATCACATGCTAGGCCTGGGGCTGGAGTTGTGTCTACCCCGTACGAAGCATATATCAGATTGCTCGCAACTAAACTCTTTATGATCGGAAAGTCATGACCTAGTCATACTTTCCCAATGACTATATCACTATGGAGTACCAGTTATGTATCCCTGCGTGATCATCATCTCCATATGACTGAAGTGATACTTCTATCTTGACATTACACCCAATACACTACGATTCTCAGTATAACCAGAAGAGGCGTACACATAACCTGTTAAAGCCTCGGACGACCAAAACAAAAGTATACTGATTGTCGCAAGTATTAGCGATGCAAGTATCATGTTAAGACCATATACACCTACCCTGATTCGGATTCCCATAGACACATAGTCATACCACCAATGGGATTCCGATGGGTCTATCTAGAGCGAAGCTGTTCCCATACCATCGGTAAAAAGAACCTCATATCACACTTGTATGAGTATCAAATACCCAAATATATGAGAATTATGTCGTTAAGCTTCCAAAACGCGCACAAGTGTAATACTAGCTTATACTATGACTAGGGATTTTTAATGATTAAACCTTTTGTGGATTAATATTGTCTCATATCTTATTAATCTAGTACTAATCATATGGACTTTTATCATTTATATATCCAGGTAATCCAATTACAAATGATAAAAGAGCAATTTCTTTTGTCACATAGTTAATTTTGTAAAGAACACCATATTCTTTACAAAATAGTGATGATATGGGTCATAATTATCCAACAATCTCCCACTTGGCATATAGCCAATCACTCAAGTGTCCAACACCTGAACTATGTACAGGTCGCTCAAACTTCTGCTGAGAAATAGCTTTCGTCAGCGGATTTACAAGTTTATCATCTGATGCGATTTATTCGATCATCACATCGCCACGATGTATGATCTAACGAATCAGATGAAACAGTTGAAGTACATACTTGGATTGTTGATGAGACCACGGTTCCTTAGCCTGTGCTGTAGCCCAGCTCAGCTACTAACAGAACTACTCCTACTACAACTAGGAATTTATAGATCCAAAATGCTTCTTTTACTGCCTCACCTGCAGCAATATTCCGGTTTTATTGTTTATTCGGCAACAATACCTTGCTAAGAAGATTTATAGCTCACTGTTCCGTTATTCAAACTAAATATAAATTCTTATTGTGACTTACAGTCGTCTTTATCATTTGGAAACTTACAGCGGTGAACCCAATTACCTCAAGTTCTCATTCTCCATAAATTAAGAAAGCATCATTAGTTCATCAAAGATAGTAAATGATGTTCTTAACATCAATCTAGTGACCATCACCTGGATCGGCCTGATTGTGACTTCATATGCTCAAAGCATATTAGACATCAGGTGGCATACATTTTCATAACATACCAGCTCTGGGAGAGTGTTAGCAGCTTTCTAGTTCTATCCCAGTAGATCTTTATTCCTAGAATAAAGCCTGCTTCTCCTAGGTTTTACATGGATAATTTTATGAAAGCAAAGCTTTCACCGATTATAGTATGGGAATGTTATTGCCGAGAAACAATACATTATTAACATAAGGACAATAAATGTCATTGCACTCCCACTAACCCTCTTATATACACAAGAATCATCTTCGTTTCGTATTAAATCATATACCATTATGATTACATCAAAATAATGGTTCTAAGAATTCAATGCTTGCTTCAATCCATAAATGGATCGATTTAACTTGCAAGCCTTGTTTGCATGTTTTGGCACGATAAAACCGTCAGGATGTTGCACACAAACATCCTCCAAAAGGTTTCCGTTAAGGAAAGCGGTTTTGGCAAGCATTATCCGAATGTATTTAATCATGGCACCAAGTAAAAGGTTTCGTCGTAATCGACACTATGTCATTGACGATACTATTTTTGTACAAGCCTAGCTGCGTACATTTGTATGTTGCCATCCATGTATGTCTTCTTTGAAGACCTATTTAGTACCAATAAGTACAATGCCTTCTGGTACATCAACCAGTGTCCAAACTGGTTGGTATACATGGAATCAATTTCGGACTTCATGGACCTTTGCCATAAAAGGAGTCGATATCTTGTATCATTTCCTTATACGTAGTCGGTCTATCTTCCTTAAAAAGATTAATATCTACATGAGGTGAGATCAAAAACCCATACCTCTGAGGTTTTTTCTGACTCTCTCCGACACACGCGGCTCTTGTGTATTCGAAGATTATGGAACAATCTCATCCCTGATAGACTATTGGTATTCCGTGAGGGGTCGGTGCCTGGAACAGTATCACTCCAATTTTCATCGAGTTCTACTTTCCTCCCACTTACCACTGCATATAGGAATTCCTTTTCAAGGAAAACCGCAATGAGAGCAACAAATACATTGTTCTCTTGTGAGTTGTATAAGTACTATACTCTAGTTTCCCTAGGACAACCTACAAATAGGCACTTATCCGATTTGGGTTCTAGTTTGGTATCATCCAAACGTTTAGAGTATGCCCAGCATTCCCAAATCTTCCGGAATGAGAAACCCGATTTCTTTCTTGTCCGTATTTCATATGGAGTTTGTCCAACAGATTTTCACAGAATCTTATTCAAAATAAGTATTGCACTGTTTAATGCGTATCCTCAGAAGGAAATTGGTAGCTCAGAGCGACTCATCATTAACCATACCATGTCCATAATAGTTTGGTTTCTTTCTCCGTTCGGACACACCACCGTCAATTGAGGTGTTCCGGGAGGAGTCCACTGTGAAAGAATACCATATTATTTCAGTAATCTTGAAACTCATATGTTTAAGTATTATTCACCATGGTCCAACCGTAATGTATTAATACTTTGCCAGTCTGTTTTTATACTTCTTGTCGAAACTCTTTGAATTACTCAAACGTTTCCGGCTTGTGTTTCATAAGATACACATAACCGTAATGCGATGCCACTTCCGTAAAGGTTACAAAGTATTCATATCCACTCCTAGCCTAGCTAGATATGGCCCCACTTATGTCACTATGAACGAGGGCTAACAGATCGGTGGCTCGTGCACCCTTACCATGTAAAAGGTGTTTTAGGCATTTTGCCTAATAAACAAGATTCGTAGACATCATTTAAATTAGGATCAAATCCGTCCTAGTATCCACTCTTCGAAAATGTGGATATACGAGTCGTGTTAATGTGTCCCAGACCACAATGCCACAAATAAGTCTCATCTGATTTACTCAGTTTGAGCCTTTTGTTTGTCATGTTATATCTTTGTGATTCATTTATATTCAAAATATAAAGACGGTTATTCACATCTAATGTGTATATCTCAATATCATCTTTATAGACAAAACACCTGGTGTTTTGGAACATAAAGGTATACCCCCAACGGGTTAAACTAGATACAGAGATAATGTTCTTAGTCATACTAGGTACATTATAATAGTCTCCTAATTTAAGTATATGCCCCAAGGGCAGTTCCAAAAATTAGGTTCCTACGGCCAAAACAACGACTCACGTCCCGTTTCCGACTCACAGGTCGATCTCATCTGAAGCCAGTCTCTTGCTAATCAGCAGATCATGCACGTCAGTACATATATTCACGAAACCAAATCCAATATCAAAATCCAATTCTTAAAACTAGTAGTGGACATGTTTATAATAAACATACCTGAAGCCGGAGCTTGGCCCACCTACACTCCTTCATGTTGCCTTGTCCATACGATAATCACGCTTCTAGTGACCCGCTTTCCATAGTTTAGGCACACACCTTGGGATATGTCATTTGTCTTCCCAGAAGACTGTGACGATTTAGCCTTGCCCTTTTCTTCACACCCCTAGAAGCCTTCGGCCAAGCTTTGGCCTTCTGGGATGTCGAAATAAGATGCGCCTTGTGTTTTTTGCCTTTTAGAAACTTGGCTCTGCCTCATTGAGCATAGCCATTAACTCTCCAAGTGTTTTCTCTTGGTTCATGATGAACCCGCCCCAGTATTCGGGCAGAGACTGTAAGATCAAATCTATGGAAGTCTTGGCCTTGTAGGTAATGCCCAGCTTACCTAGTTGTTCGATGTCAGCAATCATCTGCGACACCTAGTGCTCGAAAGATGTACCCTCTGACATGCATGAGTGAAATAGCTTATTTTGTAATTCGTACTTCTAAGATCTAAGAATATATATAAGAATATCCTTTAATTTCAGCATCATGGTATAAAGATCCAACCCTTAGTTCTGATGACGAAATTAATGAGTCATCGCAGCAAGCATAATGGATTGAGTACTAAAGTTATCATCACGATGATTCTTCCAAAGCTCATGCTCGACTATTTGCTCAACTCTGGGCTCAGGCCCGAGAGGTTTCTCTATTACATAGAGTAACTTCTCAGCTCCCAGGGCTATCATGAGATTCTTTTCCCAATTCGGAAAATTAAAGCCGTTAAAAACATTTTCACCTAGGATTATGTCCTTTGACGCTAATCTTTCCAGTCAACTCGATTGCTATAGTCTAACTGTCCAATCAACGATTTCGGGTATAATCCAATGTAATGATTGCTATAGTCCAACTATATAATCAACTACAATTGATCGGTTACATTCAAATGTAATTATTACTATAGTCCAACTATATAACCAACTACAAATGAAGTAGTTTGAATACAGTCCAACTGTTCAATTAAAAAACAACAATTGAATATTAATTTAATGACGAAAAATAAATTGAGCGCGTATTGGCAAGTATTAAACGAATATTGCAAATTTAATACTAACCTCCCACTATTTTTCAGCGAGCTTCTAACCCTCTGTGGAGAGTACTCGGGAAACCTAGTTTCCTAGTGGGCTAGGATCCCGTTAAATAACACACAACCTTGACTTTGGCCAACAAGCTGTATGAAACTTAACTAGGTAGATCTCTAAGATCAATTGGATCCCATCCAATTCCTAGATCCAGTAGGTGGACCTCTAAGTCCGAACACATATCCAATATATGTAAATATATCCAATAATTTCCTAACCTGTTTCCTCTGAATCAACTAAGCCTTGACTTTGGCTCAACAAGCTTAATGATTCTAGTTAAGCGTGACCCATTGACAGTGGGAAAGCTTCGTAATCGAAGTCGATGAACAAGAAGTGACCTTGACTTTGGCCAACAAATCACAACTGTCCAAGACATACGATATGGAACAAAGCTTACGCGGTTCAAACATATATGCGATGGACAAAGGTCTTGAATTTGGCCAACAAACCAATTCCAATCTTGGATCTTGATAGAGAACCACTCAATGGAAGGAAAAATGCTTAATATTGTATTGAAGGTTTTTTCACGTAAATTGGTAACCAATTTATTATCTTTGATTAGGTCTCATCATACACCCTTAAACATGCATTCTAAAAGCATAATAAGGTGCGATAAAAGTTAATAATGATATACGAATGGATATATAACAAATTGTTCCTAGAACAAATCTCTCACTCTCCTCTCTCCCGCTAGCACTATTCTTACTTCTATGCAATTACATAACACTAAAAGAACCTCATTTACATTGAGGGGAATTGGTGAGAAGAGAAATACAAAGAGAAAAGATATAATATGCTGGACACGCAGGTCCAATTTAATAAATTCTAAATTTATTACAATAATTTCCAAAATTGCCCCCACCCATCTAATATCCATCTAATATACATTATTCATACAATACATCCAAGTATTCAAACAAAGCATGCTATTCAATCAATCTAATCCAATTAATTAATCTTTGAATTAATGACCATCCAATGTCCAAACAATGATTTGATTTGCGAGAGTCCAACTCGTTTAAGAATAAATACTCAAAGTACGTATTCTTGAATTATATCGAACTACAATTTCAAATCCAATTTAAATTGTATCCAATATTAATTCATGTTTAATTCCAAATTAAACAATTACACTTTCAATAGTGCCTTTAAGGACTTGGATTCCAAATCTAATCCAATTGGGTCTCAAAGGCCCAATTAGCATGCAATACTATTAAATTAAAGTCCAATGGGCTTTCAATTGATTCTTTAGGCATGGGCTTTGGCCATTATGGATCAAACCTAAAATGCCAAGGCCCAAGATAGGAATCACCATATGCCATAAAATCAATTTAGGCCCATTAGGCCCAATTAAATTATTAAAGGCCCAATGTCATATTTTTGGACTTTATGGAAATGGTTTAGGCCCAAATATGATTCAAGACCAAAATTTGGCCCAACCAAGCCTATTAGCCCAAATACAACAAATTAGATTAATATATCATTCCAAATTACATATTAATCCATTTCAAGTGTAATTAACACAATTAATTAATTAATCTTGTATTTCAAAAATACTAATTAATCTAATTAATCATGCTTAACATCTAATTTATGTCCAACACAAATTAATCAAAATCAATCTTTCCAACATGCTTCTTATCTCACGGCAATGACAACAAAATAATATCCAATTTGATTTCAATCCAATTAAACCAACATTCAACATCTAAGATTCATTTCATGCCATTTAACATATCCAATTGTTAAAATTCAAAAATCACCATGAGTTACATCTAGGGTACCATTCGGCCAAGGTGTGAATTTTGGGGTAAATTAATCCAATCAAATTTTCTTAAATTCTAAGATGCATAAATCCAATTCTTCATCATCCAACCACAACCAAACAACCAATTTAGGAAAGTACATACTCCAAGCATAAAATCCCTAAATTAAAGTTTATAAAACCTAGAATCCAAATCAAGCTTAGATCTCGCTCAGATACCATTGTTAGTGTCCTAGACATGCCACAAGATCTCTAAGTGTGATTATTGTGTGAATTAATCAAGAAAGTTGCGGAATACTTACATTGATTTGAATGAGAAGTTTCAAAACTTTTTCTTGTAGATGGAAGCTCCAAGCCTTCTTTTAGTGTTTCCAACACTTGGGTGAGTCTCCATATCACATTGTTTCACTTCTTAATTTGCTAGCATACTTGAATTTTTACAACAAAAATCCATGGAGAGACAACGAAGCTCATGATTTTTGAGCTTTTGGAGAAGAAAGAGATCTTATGAATAGTAACTTCATACACTTCTAAAGTTGACCAAGTTAATTTATAGTGAGGTTGAGTGTTGGTATTGGTTTGAGTGTAGTATAAGAAAAGTCAAGCTTACTTTTAATAAATCAAACCCATGAATTAAGCCTAACTACTTCCATCACATGTCTAACATGTTGATGTAAGTAAAGCGGGTCCCACCACTTTTAAATTCCAAATTTAAGTCGGCTAACTCAACTTGAAACTTTGGTCGGGTCCGGGTTTATTTAATTCCGAACTAAATGAATTTACCGTTGCGACATAATTAAATCTAATTTAAATAAATAATAATGCCTAGCAAAATTATTACGAAAGTCTCTTGCGAATTAATTCTAAATTAATTCGTTTGCCCGAATTAAAATTCAATTTTAATTCCACTTTGAAATCTAATTTCAATTAATATATTTAATATATTATTTAATCGATTAATCCAAATTAATCATTCTCTCTCTTCTATCCGAATTTTATCCCAGACAAATTGTTGCCGCAATTAATCCTATATTAATTTTCTCTCTCTCTTAATTAATCCCATATTAATTATGTTCGAGTCAAATGTCATCGGTGAATCTTTGGGAGGTGACCCAAGAGATCCCTGAATATGTTGGTAGTAAATACGGTCATTGGACTATTTGAATACGTGCGTACCCGGTACCACGTTCTTATCGATTTTCAAGACATTGTTGGCTTCTAGCAAAGCACCAAGCCTACCCAATTCTCCAGAAATATTCTTTTAAGGAATATATAATCTATATTAGGTGTAATATATATAGTATTGCGTATTACGATCCAGTATCAGATATCACATGCTAGGCCTGGGGCTGGAGTTGAGTCTGCCCCGTACGAAACATATATCGGATTACTAGCAACTAGTCTCTTTATAATCGGAAAGTCATGACCTAGTTATACTTTCCTGATGGCTACAACACTATAGAGTACCAGTTCTATATCCCTGCATGATCATCATCTCCATATGACTGAAGTGATACTTCCATCTTGACATCACACCCAATACACTACGATTCTCAGTATTCCCAGAAGAGGTGTACACAGAACCTGTTAAAGCCCCGGACGGCCAAAACCAAACTATACTGATTGTTGCAAGTATTAGCGATGCAAGTCTCATGTTAAGACCATATACACCTACCATGATTCAGATTCCTATAGACACATAGTCTAACTACTAATATGATTCCGAGGGGTCTATCCAGAGCGAAGCTGTTCCCGTACTATCGGCAAATAAAACCTCCTATCACACTTGTATGAGTATCAAATACCCAAATATATGAGAACTATGTCGTTAAGCTTCCATAACGCGCACACGTGTAATACTAGCCTATTCTGCATTATCGATGTCTAGTCGCGATAATACTAAGACTATGGATATTTAATGATTAAACCTTGCGTGGATTAATAATGTCTCATATCTTATTAATCTGGTACTAATCATATGGACTTTTATCATTTATATATCAAGATAATCCATTTACAAATGATAAAAGAGCAATTTCCTTTCTCACATAGTTAATTTTGTACAAGAACACCATGTTCTTTACAAATTAGTGATGCTATGGTCATAATTTGTTGGACAATTATGACCCATAGCGTCACTATTTGTACAGATCATTGTGTTGTTGTACGAATTAACTATGTGACAAAGGAGATTGCACTCTCATCATTTGTGATTAGATCACCTAGATATATAAATTATAGGAGGTCCCTATGATTTGTTCCTGGATTGAGAATGATATGAGACAGTATCAGTCCACAAAGGATAAATCATTAAATATCCCTAGTCAGAGCATTGTCGAGATTGGACATCGATAAATGCGTAAAAGACTAGTATTACACTTGTGCGCGTTGTGAGGGCACAACAGCATAGTTCCCATATATTTGGGTATAGGATACTCATGCAAATGTAATAGGAGGTTGTGTTTTACCGATAGTACGGGAAACAGCTTCGCTCTGGATAGACCCCATCGGAATTCCATTGGTATTATGACTATGTGTCTATGGAAGTCCGAAATCATGGTATGTGTATTTGGTCTAAACCTGAAATTTGGACCGCTAACACTTGCGACAATCAATATACTTTGGTTGCGGTCGACAATCAATAAGTTAATCTGGGATTAATTATGGAGATATTTTATCTGGATAAAATATCAATTAAAGAGAGATAGCGATTAATTTGGAATTAATCGATAAATTAATATATTCGATATATTAAACGAAATTGAAAATGGATTTTAATTCGGGCGATCGAATTAATTTAGAATTAATTCGTTAGCGACGTGAATAATAATTATGTTTGGCATGATTATTTAATTAAATTAGATTTAATTATGTCGCAACGGAAAATTTGTTAATTTGAAATTAGCGAACCCGAGCCCGGGATTATTTGTGAGCGCATTCGCATTTCAAATTCGAGTTCGGCACGCAAGTCAAATCAAACGTCAAATCGCTAGTCGCATCTACCGTCACATCATTCGTCAATCAAGTGATAGATGTCTTTCACTTTGAGTGATTGACGCCAGTCACTATTCATGATTGATGGATTGATGTGAGTTGATGGAGGTTGGTATGGCTTTATGGTTTGACTTTTGTAAAGCCAAATTGTGGAAAATGAATTTGAATTTCATTTTAAGTGTATTTGATACACAAAATACAAAGAACACACAACTCTCTTTTTCTTTAATCTCTCTCTCTCACGCCCTTCATTGGCTGTTTTCTCTCTTCTGCAGTAGCTCACTGCCGTGAGCTTGGGAAACAAGAGTGTGATGGTTTTGCGGTTAAAATCATCAAGAGCTAGCACTCCGAGAGACATGCAAAGGTGATAGGGAAGTCCACCCATCAGCCGGGAATCGTTCGACGAAGCTTGGAGCATGACAAAGATATCCATGGACTCCAAAACCAGTGAATTGTCACAACTCACTGCCGAATGCAGTGAAGAGGAGAAGAAAAGTTTTTGTTGCCTCCCGCGTCGCTCAACCGATCGATGTGAGTATTCCGCAACTTCTTTGATTTGTATTCAGATATATTTCATGCTTGTTTATGATCTTGGGACTTTAATAGAAACCAACAATGGCATCTAGAGCAAGTTTTGAGCATGAAAATGTTTAGGGCTTAAAATTTGGGTAAAATGATTTTGAGCATTATTTTGTGAAATTGGATGAATGAATATGCTTAAATGTGTTTTAATTGAAGATTGATTGGATCAATTTCAAGAAATTATGTTTGGAACAAATTTCCCCAATTTTGTTGGCTTGGCCGAGAGATGAGTTGCCCTAAAAAAGTCTTGGAATTTTGATTTGTTGATTCATTGGATGAGTCAGAATCATGTTAGGATTGTTGATTTGAAAATTAATTGGATTGAATTTTTGAATTGGACAAAAACCCTAATTGTCGAGACCTTGATGAGCATGTATTGGGTTTGATTTTAATCAAAATGTGTTGGACATGTGATGATGAAAATGAGCATGATTAATTGTATAAATTGATGTTTTAGAAATTTTAATTTGGGTGATTAATCATGATATACACTTTAGGTTAATTAAATGTGAAATTGGATTTTTTGTATTTAATTAATTGGGCCATAAAATTGGATTTGGGCTTTAATGTTGTAAATGGGCTTATTGGGCTTTGTTGTATAAAGTTGGGTTTAGGTTAAATTAGTTGGATCCAATTAGGCCCAAAACCGCCTCCATACAGCCCAAATGCGACTTAATGGACCTTTAAAGTTTAATTGGACTTAATGGGCCAAAATTGATTTCTGGGCTTATAGGGTAATTCCCGGATTGGATTTTGGTTATTCGGTTTGACCCGAGTTGACCAAAAGTCCACGCCTTAAGAAATTAATTAAAAGCCCATTGGACTTTAATTAAATTAATATTGGATATTAATCGGGCTTTGAGACCCGTAGCGATTAAATTTGGAATTTACGTCGTAAAGGTTCGTAATTAAAGTGTAGTATTTAATTTGGAATTAAATAGTGAATTAGAATTGAATGCATTTAAATTGGATTTAATGATGTAGTTTAATTTAATTTGAGAATTCATACTTTGAGTACTTATTCGCAAAAACGAGTTTGACTCGAGCAAAATCAAATCATTGTTTGAACATTGGATGATCACTAATTATCAGATTAATTAATTTGATTAGATTGATTGATAACATGCTTGTGTGAATACATGGTTGCGATGCATGAATAATGTATATCAGATGGATATTAGTTGGGTGGGGAAATTTTAGAAATTGCTGTAATAAATTTGATTTATTAATTAGACCTGCGTGTCCAGCCTTATCACCTCCATATTCTTTGTATTCTCTTCTCACCTATTCCCCTCAATGTATATGAGGTTTCTTTAGAAGTGTAGTGTAACTGATAGAAGTAATACATGTGCTAGCGGGAGAGAGAAAGAGAGAGATTTGATCTAGGATCAATGTGTAAAGTATCCATCCGCATATCATTATTATTTTATTCATATGCGCTTTATTATGTGTTTAGAATGCATGTTTAAGGGTGTATAATGATGAGACCTTAACAAAGATAATAAATTGGTTGCCAATTTGCACTCGAAAAACCCTCGCATAATATTAAGCGTTTGTCCTTCCATTGAGTGATTCTCATTCAAGATCCGAGACTGGCATTGGCTTGTTGGCCAAAGTCAAGGCCTTTGTCCGTCGAGGATGTGTTTGAATCACGAAGGCTTTGTTACATATTAGTGTCTTGTCCAAGTTGTGGTTTGTTGGCCAAAGTCAAGGCCACTTCTTGTCCATCGACATTGATTACGAAGCTTTCAATGGGCAATGGGTCGCGCTTGACTGTGATCACTAAGTTTGTTGTGCCAAAGCCAAGGCTTAGTTGATTCAGAGGAAAAAGGTTAGGTAATACATTGGATGTATTGGCATATATAAGATATATGTTTCGGACTTGGATGTCCCCCTATCGGATCTAGGAATTGGATTGGATCCAATAGATCTTAGAGATCTACCTAGTTAATTATCATACAATTTGTTGGCCAAAATCAAGATTGTGTGATATTTAACTGGATCATAGCCCACTAGGAAACACGGTTTCCCGAGTACTCGACAGAGGGTTAGAGGCTCGCCGAAAAATAGTGGGAGACAAGAATTGAATTTGCAATATTCGTTTAATTACTTGCCATACGCGCTCAAACAAATATCATTCGTCAATCAATTAAATGTTAGTTGGACTAATATTTAAACGTTGTTTTAATTAATAGTTGGACTATATTCAAACAATTCATTTATAATTGATTTTATAATTGGATTATAGTAATCAATATAATTGATTTTAATCTATTAAATTATAGTTGATTAAATAGTTGGACTATTGTAATCATTATAATAAATAGTACCAATATTGTTGATTAAATAGTTGAACTATTAAAATCAAGATAGAAATTGAAAGATTGACATTTAAAACATAATCTTAGGGAAAATGTATTTAAATGGTTTAATTTTCAAATTGGGAATAATTTCAAGATGGTCCTGGAAAATAATAAGTTACTTTATTTGATAAAATAACATATTATGCCTAAGCCCGGAGTTAAGCAAATAGTCGAGCATAATCTTTGGAAGATTTATGTGATGATAACTTTAGTGCTTAATCCATTAAGCTTGTCGCAGTAGACTCCTTAATTTCTGAATCAGAACTAAGGATTAGATCCTTAAAGTATGATAATGAAATTGAAGGATCTTAAAAGAATCTATTCTTAGATTTTAGAAGTACTAAAATTGCAATAAATAATTCTTGGAGAATTAATGACTATTCTCAAGGAGATAAAGTCAAAGTTTGCAATAAGGCAAGTAGCGCAAGGCGCACCTTACTTCGATATTCTAGAAGGCCAAGGCTTGGCCAAAGGCTTCTGAAGTTTTGAAACTGGCAAAGGCAAAATCATTATAATCTTCTAGGAAGATAAAGGACATATCCCAAAATGTCTGCCTAAATGTGGCAAACGGTATCGAGGAAGCGTGACTTCCGTTTGGACAAAGCAGACATAAAGGAATTGAAGAACGAGCAAGGCTCTGACTTCAAATATGTTTGTCAAGATTATGTTCACTACTAGTATTAAAATTAGATTTTAAATACTTAGTGTGATACATAAAATATATGTATTGATGTTCAGAATCTGTTTTGAATAGGATACTGACTTCAATAGAGATTAATCTGCGATTTGGAAACGGGACGAAAGTCGCTGTTTTTACCTTAGATATCTAAGTTTAGGAACTACCCTTCGGGTGTGTACCTAAATTTAGAAACTGTTATAATGTAACTAGTTTGACTAGATACATTATCTCTATATCAGTGTTTAATCCGTTGTAGATTTACCTTTATATTCTAGAACACTAAAGTGTTTCATTATATAAAGATGATATTGAGATAAACACATTGGATGTGAATAACATCATTTATATTTTGAATATAAATAAATCTCAAACATATAACATGACAAACAAGCTCAAACTGATTTGATCAGATGAAACTAATTGTGGCATTGTTGTCGGGGACACAATTAAACAAGACTCGTATATCCACACTTTTGAAGAGTGGGTACTCGGACCAATTTGATTCCAATCAAATAAATTCAACGAATCTAGTTTATTGGGCAATGCGCCTATAACACATTTACTTGGTAAAAGTGTTAATACCACCAATCTGTTAGCCCTAGTTCATAGTGAAGCAAGTGGGCCCATGTCTAGCTAGGCTAGAGGTGGATATGAATATTTCGTGACCTTTACGGATGATGAGCGGAAAATATATCAATATTTACCGCCCATTTTACTTAATATTTTGTTTAGTTTCTCGGGTTTGATGAACGTTTTGATATGTTTTATTTTAGTTTGCAGATAAAATAATATCGGGTCTCAATGAAATCATTTAGGATGAAATATGGGTCAAATAAGGGCAATTATTGGACTTGATATATTAATTTTGGAGATTGGAAACTTGAAAGGGCGTTTTGACGAAGTGCAGTTTTGGAAATTCCAGTTTTGCGCATCTGTCGTATGTTGGGCATAACTTTTTACTCAGATATCGGATTGAGCTGATTCAAGTTCCAGATTAAAGAAGACTAAAAGATATACAACTTTCAAAGAGAAAATAGTTTCTAATTCTGAAGATTTCATGACCGAAATTGATGAACCATCCAGACGTGTGTGGAGTGTAATTATTAAAAGTCATTATCAATCATTTTCAAAGCAAAATATTAATTAATAAATAATTAATAAAAATTATCAAATCACCACCAAACAAGATAAGAATTATTGGAGCAATTATGGATTTGGTGGAGTAATTAGTGGAGAAATTAATAATGTATTGGTGGAGAAATTGATTGATGATTTGATGGTGGCAAAATTTTGCCTATAAATACCAAGCCATTTCATTTGTAAAATTCATACTTTCTTCTAAGGAATTCCTTATGAATAAATAAGAAGATTATATCTACTTTGTTTATTTTTAGTTTTCAGTAATTAATTTTCAGTTTCGCACTTTCTTTTCTTTACTTTTCAGTTTTTACTTTCCGCAATTTACTTTTACGCACAATACTTTTCTTTCTTTAATTTTTCAGTTTTTACTTTTCAGTAATGAGGAGGTAATTTCCCAAGCTATGGTGAAAGGTAATTCTTTTACTGTTACTATTTAGATTAATCTCCCTTAAAAATAATATATTCACTATTTAAAATACTGATTAATAAAGGATACCGCTATATTGGTCGGTTGGCAATTCAATTTAATCTGGTTTAAACCTGACTAATCAAGGATACCGCCAGATTGGTCGGTTGGTAAATTTATTTTGGTACCGCCTTTATGGCTGTTTTGGATTATATTACCCGCCTATATGGCTGGTTGGACTTAATTTGACTTAATCAGGATACCGCCAGATTGGTCGGTTGGTAAAATAATATCACAAGTTTATATATTTTTATGGGAGATATCTAAATTAGTAGTAGTAAAAGTAATTCCTTTTACCTTAGCATTTTATTTTATTGTATTTTCTTTTCAATTTTTACTTTACATTTATTTACTTACCGCATTTTTACTTTATGTCTTTTATTTTCAAGTTTTTACTAGCCCTAGTTATGTGTTGTAACTAAATTAGTTATCTGGGGTTGTGATGAAATCCAATATCACCGTTTTATAAGGGTTAGATTATAGCTTGGGTAATAAAGATTTATTTATTGAGTCTTAAACTTAATGCTTTTTCATTAACTGGCCATTAATAAAATTGATCTGGTAAATCTAAAATGAACTAGACATAGGGATTTTAGGTTTCAGCCTTAGACTCAATAACCCACGATCTTCCTTGAGGATAGATAACCCTTTAATAGATTTCCTTACAGGATAGGAATATACCTGTCGGGCGGGGGTAGCCATAATTGGGACTTAAACTTAATGAATCCAGATAATTTGGTTGACATAGACATATGGTTCAATTGGGTTAAACTGGATATTTGTGTCTGACCATCGACAGAGGCTTACACATAATTTAGTGTTCCAGGTTAATAAATCAATATATTACCCAGCTTTAAGATAACCACTTCATCTTTAAAATGATATTGGAAGAAATCACAACCCTAGATAGTTTTTAATATTGAATTTTCTTAAAACCTATTTTCGACTATTTTATTTACTTGCTTTTAAATTTAGAATCGTCACCATTTCAAATCAATCAATCAACTTGTTAGATATTAGTAATCATTTGATCTCATAAAATTAATAATTTAGATATTAAGTCCTCGTGGGATCGATATTTTTATACTACTTGAACGATACGTGCGCTTGCGTTATACGTGTGTGTTTACGCCGGTCAAGTTTTTGGCACCGTTGCCGGGGACTTATTTATCTTTTACTATTAGTTTAGGGGTTAGATACGTTACTTGTATCTAATTTCTTTTTACTTATTGTCGTTGTTTTCTTGTGTTTCAGGTTCTCAGAAACTTCATGAGACGAACCAGAAGCTTTGAACTCCGACCGCTTGACCCGGAAATTGAAAGAACCATCAGACAGTTGAGAAGGGAAAGGCGAGAAGGCCAAGAAGCTTTAATCAACATGGAACCTGAACCTTTGATGTTGCACCACCAATTCCCATTCGAGACAGAACCATTCCGGTGGTTGACAGACTCATTTCCTGTATTGTACTTCCTCCCTTACCAGCAAATGCATGTGACATCAAAACAGCATTCAGATGATTCAGCAGTCAGTTCAGTTCTGGGGGAATGCAACTGAAGATCCTAATTCCCACATCAGCAACTTCCTGGAAGTTTGCGGCACTTTTAACTACAACAGAGCATCAGAAGAAGCAATGAGACTGCGAGTTTTTCCATATTCCCTGAAGGACAGAGCTAAAGCTTGGCTACATTCACTACCAGCAGGTTCTATCACAACTTGGAACACTTTAGCCAACAAATTTCTTGCAAAGTACTTTCCACCAGCCAGAACCGGAAAATTGAGGAATGACATCACACTCTTGTACAACAAGATTCAGAATCCCTCTGCGAAGCTTGGAAAGGTACAAAGATTTACTCCAGAAATGTCCTCACCATGAGATTCCAAAGTGGCTACAAGTTCAGACATTCTACAATGGACTTTCTGGAATAATGAGAACCACAATCGATGCTGCTGCTGGAGGAGCCTTGATGGCAAAAGGAGAAGATCAAGCCTGGGACCTAATCGAAGAAATGGCCAACAACAATTCCTTGTGGCCAACAGAAAGGAGCATGATCCAAAGAATTGCAGGAATTTATGAAGTTGGAGCAAACACAGCAGTGAATACCAGGTTGGATCAGATATGCAAATGTCTAGAAACACTTAGCACGCAAGTTGTGAACATTGCTGGATCCACAAGTTCACCATATGGAGGAGCACCAGAACCAAACCAACATGAAGAGACGGTGAATTATGTCAACAATTTCAACAGACAAGGGAACAATCCATATTCCAACACCTACAACCCAGGGTGGAGGAATCATCCTAATTTATCATGGAGCAACAATTCAGGCCAACAGCAGAACTATCCACCACCTGAATTCCAACAACAGAACAAAAGTCAGGAGCAGGCAAATGAATCAGGAATAACAGAAGTGTTGACCTACTTGAAAAAGATGGAAGCAAAACAAGACTCTTAAGCAGCAATATATGATACTATATTTCAAAGCCATTCAGCCTCTATCAAAGCACTGGAGAATCAAATTGGACAACTGGCAAATGCTCAGAGTTACAGACCGCCAGGTACCCTTCCTAGCAACACAGAGCCAAATCCAAGGAACATGGGGAATGAGCAATGTCATGCCATCATGTTAAAAAGTGGTACTGAAATCAACAAAGATGTTGGAGCCAAAACAACTGTTGAGGAAGTTCCAAAAGAAACAAAGCAACAGATGGAGGAAAAAGAAGCAAAGGAAAAAGAACAGATCACTCCACCTCCACCTTTTCCTCAATGTCTTCAGAAGAACAAATTGGACAAGAAGTTTTCTCGGTTCCTGGAGATCTTCAAAAGGCTGCATATCAACATTCCATTTGCAGAAGCGTTGGAACAAATGCCCACCTATGCCAAATTCATGAAAGATATTCTTTCACGAAAACGGAGATTGGGAGATTACGAGACAGTAGCATTAACAGAAGAATGCAGTGCCATCATTCAGAGAAAACTTCCCCCAAATTGAAAGATCCTGGCAGTTTCACTATTTCTTGCATCATAGGAGAACATAACTTTGGTAAGGCTTTGTGTGATTTAGGTGCGAGTGTTAACTTGATGCCTTTCTCTATTTTCAGGAAATTACAGATTGGAGAAACAATGCCAACTTCAGTCTCACTGCAACTTGCTGATAGAACGCTCGTATTTCCGAGAGGCGTAGTTGAGGATGTGCTAGTCAAGGTTGACAAATTCATTTTCCCAGCAGATTTTATTGTCCTTGATATGGAGGAAGACGCAGACGTGCCAATCATCATTGGGAGACCATTCTTGGCTACAGGTCGAACCATTATTGATGTACAAAAAGGAGAATTAACCATGAGGGTACAGTACCAAGAAGTAACATTCAATGTTTTCAAGGCCATGAATTTCCCAGATGATGAAAAGAAGGAGGAATGTTTCAGACTCGATGTGATACACAGTACCATTCAGAACTCTGATGAAAGACAAAGTTCTACTGACAAACTTAAAACATGTCAATTGCCTGTGGAGCCTAAAGATAAAGCGTCTTTTGTACTGAAGGAGCCAATTCTTGCACTACAAGCAACAGAAGAGAAAAAGTTCCACCAACTCAACGAATTGGAGGAATTTCATAATCAGCCTTTTGAGGATGCCAAATTATACAAAAAAAAAAGGCAAGAAAAGACATGATGAGAAGTTAGTGCGCATACAACTGGAACCAGGGCAGAAGGTACTGTTAAACAAATCAAGGGTGAAATTCTTCCCATGGAACCCAAAATCACGGTGGTCAGGTCCATTTGTGATCACCAAAGTTTTACCAAATAGAGCCGTTGAGATACATGATCCTGACGCTAACAAAACTTTCAAGGTTAAAAACAAGCGTTTCAAACACTACTGGGGAGAATCATTTGAGCGACAAAAAGAAAGTGTTACACTTTCAGATCCAGCTTAACGTTCGAGAAGTCAAGTCTGGCTGACGACTTTAAACTTAGCGCTAGCAGGGAGGCAACCCATGCAATTTTTGTATATATTGTGATTTGGTGTGTTTTATTTTTGTGTGTTTAATTTTTGCAGGATTAGTCATTTAAAAATGGAAGATGCTCTCGCAAATCTTCGCAAGCAATTTCCTTCTCTCCCTCAAAAATCTCTAATGAAAGTTTACAAAGCTCGCTTGTAACGGATGAGGTTACTGACAATTCACGGTGTTCCTAATGATATTCGTTGGGTAATTGAAGCACGAGTCCGATTGGCGTGAGGTGAGTCTTCTGACTCTTTTATTTCACACCTGCCTGGTTTTGGAAAAAGCATCTATGCAAAGAAACGTAGAGCTAAGCAAATGGTGTTTGTTTCAAATGTGCACGATTTAATTGCAACACTCGTTGTCGTTCTTTAGGAATGGTGTCTGATAATCGCGAAGACAAAATTAAATTCATTAGGGATGGCTTGAGTAAGGAGTCTTTAGATGATATATATTCAACTCTTGAGACGCATCCCAGTGGATATGTTCACATAGCCATTAGCAAATTACATACACAATTCCAAAAAGAAAGACAACTGTTAAGTCTCGGGAATCTGACTCAAAAAGACCCTGTTTTCCAATTTATAAGAAAATTGGATAGGAAGCTTGTCCCTGACCCATAGACGTCAATCAAGCCGTTAATTTTCTTGTAAATATTATATCTCTTTGTCTTTTATTAATAATTGTGATTTGTTTTGTTGTTTTCTTTTATTTTCTCCGACAGGATCCAGACCTTATTGACTATCACGATATTATTTCGCTACTAATCGTCCTCTGGAAGATACTTGTGCTATTTTTCCTCAACCTTTTCAGGTACTATAAATTCAGCCCGTCATTGCACTTTTGAAGGCATCCAGAATTGAGAAAGAAATACATAAAAATGGAAGCCACTTCAAGAAAACGAGTTGAAAATATCTGTGTATTTTGCGGTACTAGTGTTGGAACTAAGCCACAATACATAGAAGCAGCACAGGAATTGGGTCGAGTCTTAGCTGCAAGGAATATGCACTTAATATATGGCGGAGGAAATCTTGGACTTATGGGGATCATTTCAAAGGCTGTACAGGAAGGAGGCAGTAATGTTTTGGGAATCATCCCAAAACCCTTGGCAGAGGCAAATCTTATTGGATCGTCAAACGGAGAGGAACTGATCGTGCCAGGTATGTCTGAATGATTGGTAGAAATGATTAACCGTGCTGATGCTTTTATCGCTTTGCCAGGTGGCTTGGGTACATTGGAGGAAATTTTTATTGTACTATCCTGGGCGAACCTGAACATACACCAGAAACCACTTGGACTATTTAATGTTGATGGATTTTATGATTTTCTTTGTGTGTTTCTTGATGATGCTCGGAGAAATGGGTTCGTGTCGAAACCTTTAAAAGAACTCCTCTTTACTGCCAGAACTGCTCCGGATCTAATAGACCAACTCATAGCCTATGAACCACAAGTTGACCCTATCCTTTCAAAGATAAATTGGTTCGAAGACGATCGTGGTAAGAGGCGTCGTGTTAATCTGGATCTTAACCTTTAATTTCTTGTAGAATTTCAGCTAACCAGGTATTATCTTCTAAACTCTTCTTCTACTGTTTAAGACATTGGGGACAATGTCTCATTTAGGTTTGGGGGAGGGAATTAGTTGATCAGTACCTTGTTTTTAATTTGTGTGTTATTTTTATTTTTAGTTCAAAAATTTTCGAAAAATACAAAAACATTGAAAATTTTTCAAAAAATTACAAAAATATTTGTGTTTTTAATTTGACTAAAAAAGTGAAATTGGTAAGAGATAGCCGAGTAAGGAGTTTCCACTCCTGAGACGTATCTCAAGCCTATTTTCGAAACAAGTTAATTTTTGTTTATTTCATTTTGAATTATTTAATTTGTGAATTCTCCTTAAAACGGACTAAAATGGATCTTCATATGCTCAGTTGACAGGTATTATCAACATATATAGTAACATACGGACATGAGCTAAAATTGAAAAGTTTGTAATATTCTGTGCTGTAGTTTAATTGGAGGAAACATCTCAAAAAGCAATGGAGTAAAAAAAAAAAAAAAAAATAAAGTATCTAAGATCCGGGTTATTAAGTCTGTAAGGGTGTTTTAACACCTAGTGCCCTAAAACCAACTGGTTTGGGAGTCACTGGCCCAAAGCTCGCTACATGGATCAAAGATGCTGCAAAAATATTTATATCTAATGTCTGGGTAATTAAGTCCGTAGGGGTGTCTTAACACCTGGTGCCCTAAAGCCAACTGGTTTGGGAGCCACCGACCCAAAGCTCGCTACATAGACAGAAGATATTGTATATAAATAAAAAATAGAGAAAAATCAAAGAAAAAAATCAGAAAAATGAGAAAAATTATTCCATTGCTCCAAAAAGGTGTGAAATCTGATAGAACTTTAGGACAAAAATATTAATCTCTTATCAACTGCACTTATGACTGTTGTGGGCAAAAATGAGTTGATTAATATTTTGTTGGCTGTGTATATGGAGAATGGTAAAAACAATCGGAGAATTTACTTATACAGTAATTTAAAATAAAACAAAACAACTAGTAACTTGGAGTAGAAGTTTCACCTGATTAGTCACTAACTTCTTTATTCTCTTTTCGCTTGTCTTTTTGCTTTTGTGTGCATTAGTTTTAACTAACTTTTTACTTTTGTAAAAACGTTTGTGGGTATCGTTGCTGTAAGCCCTCACGAGACTATAACTCGTCCACTAGGGACACCTAGGGTTTAAAGGCTTGTTGCATATGCTAAATGCAACCGTGATCCCTACGAAAGTGGCTTAGTTTAATTTTAATTTTATTTTGTTGTTTTGCTCGAGGACTAGCAAAATCTTAGGTTTGGGGGTGTGATGAGCGGAAAATATATCAATATTTACCGCCCCTTTTACTTAATATTTTGTTTAGTTTCTCGGGTTTGATGAACGTTTTGATATGTTTTATTTTATTTTGCAGATAAAATAATATCGGGTCTCAATGAAATCATTTAGGATGAAATATGGGTCAAATAAGGGCAATTATTGGACTTAATATATTAATTTTGGAGATTGGAAACTTGAAAGGGCGTTTTGACGAAGTGCAGTTTTGGAAATTCCAATTTTGCGCATCTGTCGTATTTTGGCCATAACTTTTTACTCAGATATCGGATTGAGCTGACTCAAGTTCTAGATTAAAGAAGACTCAAAGATATACAACTGTCAAAGAGAAACTAGTTTCTAATTCTGAAGATTTCATGACCGAAATTGATGAACCATCCAGACGTGTGTGGAGTGTAATTATTAAAAGTCATTATCAATCATTTTCAAAGCAAAATATTAATTAATAAATAATTAATAAAAATTATCAAATCACCACCAAACAAGATAAGAAATTATTGGAGCAATTATGGATTTGTGGAGTTAGTAATTAGTGGAGAAATTAATAATGTAATTGGTGGAGA
>SKCR01041955.1:0-74799 GCA_019454045.1 Zanthoxylum bungeanum | reverse complement strand
AAGAATGTCGCATTCCGTGACTCAATTATCATATTTGGATTGATGTCAGGAACTTCAGACTTATGTACCAAGAATCGATACGCACTACTGTTGTGAGCATATCCTATAAATATACAATCAACAGTCTTGGGTCATATTCTAACCTTCTTAGGTTTAGGAACCATTACTTTGGCGAGACACCCCCACACTTTTAGATATATATAGGAAATTACGTGACATTTCCACAATTCATATGGTGTCTTGTCCAATCTTCAATGAGGTAACTTATTCAGAACGTAGTTGGCGGAAAATAAGGCTTCCCCCCACAAGTTTTGGGGTACAATCAACATTCGGTTTTTGTGTTCCGCAATCCCGTTTTGTTGAGGCGAATAAGAAGCAGTAGTTTCGTGAATAATTCTATGATTGGAACAATATTCACTGAATGGTGATACATATTCACCTCCCATATCACTTCTGATTCTTTTGATTTTCTTGCCAAGTTGATTTTCAACTTCGTTCTTATAGTGTATAAAGCTCTCAATAGCTTCATCTTTGCTTATCAGTAAATACACATAACAGAATCTTGTGCTATCATCGATAAAAATGACAAAATACTTTTTACCGCCTCTGGTTTGCACAACATTCATAACACACACATCGATGTGTATAAGTTCCAATGGTTTAAAACTTCGTTATATGGAATGAAATGATGCTCTATTCATTTTTACTTCAACACATTCCTCACATTTATGTTGGTTATCAATTGTAAATTTAGGTATAAGGTCCATGTTAATTAATTTACGCATTGTATCATAATTAACATGCCATATATTTTGTGACTCAATAATATAAGCGGAAGATGTACCTTTATTTAGACCCGGCCAAGGTTCCGGTTCCGAACCGTTTGGAACCGGACTGTTCCGGAACCGGAACCTGACCGGTTCGGTTAGGGTTTTTACCCTAACCGAACCGGTTGGAACTGTTGGAACCGAACGGTTCCAGCGGTTCCAACCGGAACCGTACGAGCCGTTAAGGGGCCAGCCCAACGGCTAGGGCTGGGGGGCAGGGAGCAACGTCCAATTTTTTTTAATAAATTTAAGGATTTCCCAAATTACCCATAATAATGGTAATAAAACAACTAATTTTAGGGGTAGTTTAGGTATCACAAAAAATTCTAAAAATTTATAAATAAGGGTGATTTTTCATTATTTCAACACACTAATTTCTCAATTCTCAATTCTCTCAATTCTTACAATTCTCTTATTCTCAATTCTCTCATTTACAATTACAAATTACAATTTATCATTCTCAATTCTCTAATTTTTTAAAAATTCTTAAACAACAAATGGTAAGCTCATCTGAGAACATAATGTCAAATGTGTCAACCCAAGAGAGCGGCCCTAGTATCGGTTCACGGAGAAGAGAAGTTAAGTCTCGTTCCTCGGATGTTTTCAAAATTCATTTTCATTTAGACAATATTGATTAATGTTCAAGAGTAGTATACAACCATTGTGGGGTTTCTTATAAATTTTCTGGTGGATACGACAATATGATCAAGCACCTGGAAAGACATCATCCGGTTGAACTTGGACTTGATACGACGCAAACTCAATGGCCATGGACGCATCATCTAGTAGAGGTACGAATGCTTTACATTTATTTAAATATTCTGATGATAAAAATATAGAAGAATTGCTAAATTAACTTGTATGACACATCTTTCTTTAAGTTTTGGTGAAAAATTTACTTTTACGAATTACGTTCAAAATGCTTTAAATCTTGCTGCATGTAGAATGACTAGAAATACAACAAAACGTCAAATTTTTAAATTATACAAAGATGATAAAATTATTTTAAATGAAACATTTAGAGATATTAAATTATGTATATCTATTTATTCTGATATTTGGAGTGACCATTGGCGAACACACTCATACATGTGTGTGACTTGTCATTGGATTGATGCATCATGGAACATGCAAAAAGGCTTATTGTATTTAGAGTTTTTGATGAACAACAACTGCACAAAATATTTATAGAATGATGAAAGTAATTTTTGATGAATATGGTTTATTAGTTAAAATTTTAACAGTTGGATTTGATAATGCATATGAAAATACTGCATCAATCAATGATTTAATAGAAATATGCGAACCAAATTTAGGGGGTCGTTTTTTTCATGTTCGTTGCACATGTCATGTCCTTAATTTTATGTGTTCAGGATGGTTTGGAAAAATTATCACCTTTCATTCAGCCTATTAAAAAAGCACTTAATTGTATTTGGTCATATTCTCAAGTTATGAGCATGTTGATAGTCGTGATCCTAATGATATTGTTTTGTTTGAAGCTATTAATGTTATGAAACGAAAATGGTTGAATTATTTTAGAGACATTCCTTTACTTTATCTTATTGCTGCTGTTTTTTATCCTAAATTTAAATTAGAAGGTTTGAATAGTGCATTGCCCGCTTACTATGGATATTTAAGAATATCAGATGAAATTGATATTATAAGAATAATAGCTAAAATAAAAATTGATTTAATAGAATTATTTAATGATTATGTTAGAAGATATAACTTGCAATCAGTAGGACAATCTAGTAGTAGCGAAACGACCGTAATGCAATCTAGACTTAGCGCATGTGATCATTGGTTATTACAACGAAATAAAAAACATAGAGATAACACGACTAATAACCCGAAATTAGATAATTATTTATCTACAAATTTTGAGTTTTCAACTGAAAGTTTAGTTAGTAAACAAATCCTTGAATTGTGGAACCGATATCAAAATGTATATCATGTATTATCAATTATTGCTAAAGAGATATTGACAGCACTTGTTTCCACCGTTGCGGTTGAGCAAGCCTTTAGCATAGGAGGCAATATATTGGAAGTCAGACGGTCTTCATTACATCCAAGCACTCTGGAAGCAACAACAAGTGTGGATGATTGGACCCGAGCTGATCTGAGGCAACAACAAGATGCCCCTGATGAATTTGAAGACTTGTTCGATAATGCATCTGCAAGTGCAAAAAGAACTAGAGCTAAAGGATCAACAGACATTGATGATGATTGATAATTAAATATTTAAATAATTGTAAAATTACAATGGGGGAAATATCTTTAAAATGTAATGGAACTACGTGAGCTTTGATTCCTCTCACCCCTGGAGGGTACGTAGACAACTTAAGTTTTTAAAAATTTAAGTTAAAGCTCTTTAATTTAATTTTTTTATTTGTTTAGATAAGAATTTTATTTGTAATTTAATGTAATTATGTAATGTAAGTTTATTATATAAATTCAAATTCTTAATTTTAAATTATATTATTTTATTAATCTCAATTTTTTATTTTCAATAAAGCAAAAAAAAAATCCGAATGGAACCGGAACCGGAATCGAACGGTAAATGTGGAACCGGAATTAACCGGTTCGGTTCCGATTCCACACACGTGGAACCGGTAACCGTTCAATTTGGTTCCGGTTCGGAACCGAACCAAACCGCCGGCCGGGTCTACCTTTATTATTAGCACTGTGTCGATTGACAATTATTACATTGAACTTAAAAATGCCCTCAGTGAGATATCATTTTCCTACATAGACATCATTTTTTGTCAATACAAACTTATCAGAAACAAATACAAGCTTGAAACCATTCTTGCTAAGGAGTGAACCCGAAACTAAATTCTTCCGAATATCAGGAACATGCTTACATTTAAGATGTGTCATTTACTGATTTTAACATGCATTATACAATCAATTTCCACTATCATGCAATCAAATACCATAATCATAAAACTTAGAAAAACCTGGAAAAATATTGAAGATGATTGAAAACTGAATCCAAGTCAAGTTGCCTATGTCCTTAAGAACTTATTAGCTCCGCCTCGGTGTTCTACTGATGTCTTGTGGCTAACGTTTTCCCATGATTACTTGTATGTTTTTTGTAGAATGGGCATTCCTTATCACATGAACTTGAACAAGGAAGATGAAGGAAACTCTCTCTTTTAATATGACTCTCTAGACAAAATGAAAGACTTATGAATATTTTTAATGATTAGAAATGAACTCAATGCCTCTTAATTTATAAGCATGGAAGTATGTCATCGTGGGCACCCTTTAGTTTAGGGTGTAACTCTTCTAAAGATTATACATTTTCCTTATTCCCTTTGAAATCTAGACATATTCCTATACTTAGAGGCAGTGGCGTATCCAGAAATTCCAGTCAGCGGGGGCAAAATTTTTTCTTACCAAAATAATATATAATGAATTCATACATATTTTTTGAAATTACAAGATGATTCCTATATTTTTGAAAATTATGAAATAATTCCTAATTTCTAAACTTATAAATTAACTCAAAATTTTCATAATTATATTTTTATTCATAATTTCTAAAAATACCAATTTACCCTAAATATTTAAGTAAAAATTTATTTTTAAAATTATGTATTTTAAGTTTATGTAGTATATTATATACTAAAATCAAACCTAAGTATAAATATAGTTATTTTTATTTTTATTTAAATATAATGAAATCTCTATTCTTTTGCAAATGGAAAAACACATAAATGAGTGAATTTAAAATGAAAAATAGTCAATTAATTATACACATACAAATTAAATATAATTATTTTAGATATGTTTAAGAAATAATTTGGGCTTGGACCTACATATTATATTAAAAATACAATTCAAAAAATTAATAAATAATGTATTTATGGGTGTTGTTTAATTATTTATATTTTTTAATATATATATATATATATAATTTATAAAAAAAAAAAAAAAAAAATTAGTGTGTCCAGTGGGGGCAACTGCCCCCACTGGGCACACTGTGGCTCTGCCACTGCTTAGAGGATATGTCCCTTCATTTTTATGTCTTTTCCCATAAGACATTACTCAATGAAAATATCTCTCCTACATTTTCCCATATATATTAGAGAATTTCCAACCCTCTCTGAAAATTCGTTGTGTTTCGAGTCTGCCCACGTGGAGCGTCTGCCATTTGATGAGGCGCTAGAGCTGGTGTCGAATTCGCGTAAAGGCGGCAGCGGCTGCGTGGTGGCATACTTGTAGCAGCAGAACGATTGCTTTCGGTCTAAGTATTCGATTTTGGATTGTGATTGCGATGAACATGTAGCTTGAACTACTGAAACACTTGGGTGTTATCCTGAGGCTGTGAATCTTTGAATTGGGAATCAATTTTCGGAAACTTCTTTTCATATGGATCATCATGAGAATCTTTACACTGTTGTTTCTGGGCAGAAGCATTTACTTTTGCTTCCTCCTGCTGATGTTCATCGAATGTACATTCGTCAATATCCTGTTGCTCATATACTTATATTCCAAAGTGAATGTCTGATTCCATTTTTTTTTATTTTTTTTATTTTTTTTGTCTTTTTTATAGATAAATTTGTAATTTCACGTTTAAAATATGAAGGATAAAGTCTTTTCAAGTAAAATCCTTAACAGAATTTGGTTCTGTTAATGTGGAAAATGATATATTTTTGTAAATTTAGAATAGGTCAAAGAACACTTTTAAAGTTTTCGGATAATTTTCAACATAAACCTAATTTTGAGCTGAGAAAATGACTTTGCTCCTCTTTATATTGCTAATTAGGGCATGACTATGGTATATGTTGTTATCTATACCAGCCGTAGCCACAACCTTTGGATGAGAATCTAAGGGCGGAGATTTAAAGTAAATTTTTAATGCATTAAAAAATTTAAAAAACCGATAACATAAATATCTGGTCACATGAAATTTTGGAAATTGAACATGAAAATATGGAATATTGAATATGAAAATATGGGCAATTAATATGAATTTTGTCTTTCCCATTAAAGATAAAAGATTTAACATTGAATTGATCTCACTTGAAAATATTTTATATTTACCTGAAATTTTATATTTTAAATAAGAAAACCGCACAATAAACACGGAAGACTTTCTTTTTAATTAGTAATACTAAAATTTAATAATAAAATATGTTAGTTTTAGGTTGGAAAAGTGAACCTAAAAACAGTGTTTGCCCCCCAAATCCTAGAAGCCGCACTACTTCGGCGCAATGTCACCCTCACCCATTACTCCACCATATTGCACCTGCCAAATCAAGTTTGTATCTTCACAAACTTTTCTAATTTTTCTTCCCTTTTGCTGATATGATGTGAGAAATAATAGTAATCAGAATTTACGTTAAAATCAATTTCTCTAAATATTTATATATATAGTCATTAAATATTCATATATTTTACTACTTGAAATGCTGACAAAAGACGACACAAACGGCACAATGGTCAGCATTCATGGTCAATATCATTTTCCATTTAATTGATATATGATGTAGCTTAGTAGTTGAAGTGCCCTGAAAAGTAACACCACCTACACATTTAGCACCTCGATCCTATTTTTACATGATAGTTGATGATTCTATTTAACAACCGAATTAAACTACGTACTTCAAATCTCAATCGAGCAATTATAAAGCAGGGATTCTTTTAACCCAATTTTGTTCTTTGACCAACCATCAATCTTCATTTGAACCTGCAAAGGACAACAAAGTTTGTTCGAACAGATTGTAATTAAAAAGTATCATAAACTAGAAGCCTTCATCATCAGGAAAGCATATGATTTAATATTATGAAAGTATACAGAACTTGTGACCATCAACCAAGTTCCTGTCAATATTGTTGATGACGTCCCAAGAAAAGGAGGAAAATACATAAAGAAGATGAGTGAAGAAGGAAAAAAATTACTATGGCCAGTTGCCCTAATGGGAGTCAATTTCAAATAAGTTGACTATATACAAAATTTCTTTTGATTATCTGTGAACTGAAATGTTTAGGTGCAATTGGATGTACTCTAATTTTGGATCAAAGTATTAAACACCCGAAAAATAACAAAATCGCACTTCAAAGCTCCATCCTCTTATATTCTTACGTACTCGAAAGTATGGCTAGCCATCACAACATCAACATTGTCAAGAAATTTTGGTTTCTTGAAGTAAATATTCAGCCTCTGTTTATTTGGCACAGCAGAACACCCCTAACCAATTGTAAGGAAGTTGCATCTTTATATAACTATTAACAATTTTTATTGTATTCACAACATCCAGATCTATAAAACCTTATAGAGGCCTCAAAAGCGGGTAATCTTCTAGTAATTCCCTCTCTGACAGCGTGTCATTTTCGTTTTGAGGTGTCCACAACACCTCTACAGCCTGTATAATTATCAAAGCAACATTAATGATGAAATTTAACGAAATTGATAAGTCATGATATTAAGGAATATATCTATTTTTACCATTATTTTGCTTGAGGGAATTGAACCAAGCTTTTGCAACGCTTCTTTCAAGTCTCCACTGCCGTTGATGCTGGGCAGCTTATGCACGCCTTCAGCAGCCACCAAGATTGTTATCTGCGAATACAAGATTTGTGATTGATGCCGAAATGGAAGAGCACATGATAGCCAAAAAAGTAAAATCAAATTCTAGTCCTTAAACCATTTTAGTAATCCTGAAATTAGGCAGTCTATTAAAAAGGATACGAGTTAATAACCTGTTGCAATTAGTATATAAATATATATATTTTTTATGCATCGGTGACTGCATTAAATTTTCCAAATAATGCACCAAAGTTAGCAATTCAAGGATTAAAGCATGACTACAAGTCTTCTAACACAGAGAGCAGAGTACTTACTATTGAATTGTTTTCATACTAGTTTTTAATGAGTGATTACAGGAGTAACTGGTGCATACCAATACAGTTTGAAGCTGAAATCACTTATTTTCACCACAGCTGGCACAACAGTAATTTAATCCCTTGTTAAACTAAAACACTCGTGTAAATGATTTTTGTCAAAGGCAACCGTGTACCACCTACTCCAGCAAGTACAACTTTTCTATAATTAAGATATCATAATAACAGCCCTATCCAGCAAACAAAATATATTGATTTCTACAATCTTAAATCCAATAACGAAATGTTATCCAGAATGTCATTCCACATAAAAGTTCCCAAGGTTACATTTAACATGCATCTGCAATGTGTGCAATGCCAGAGAAGAAACTTTACCACTATGTACTCATTTCTAAATCCATTAGCTCTCTGGCTTCTTGTACTTTGCCTTCTGATGCTGTTAACATTAACCAGTGTCTCTTCATCAAATTTCCCCCGTTCTTCAATAGAAAGCTTATTGAAGCGTTTTTCCCCATCCTCTACACTTCGCTTCACATCCACCTTAAGAGAAAAGTGTATGTGAATGAGTATAATAATCCAAATATCTAATCAAATAACTCCATATATTAAGAAAGAAAAATAACAAGCACCGACAAAGAAAATGTTAGAGAAACAAAATGGCAAAGAAGGTATGGTAACCTAGTTTGTTCTCAATCCAAAACAAGGATACCTTAATACATTATCTTATGAACGTCAGAAATAATAAAATATTCTCTAATATGTACATTAGGAAGAACAAAATTTCCATAACCAAGATCTCGAAACAGAAAACATATTTTCGGTGGGTTATGTTGTGTTTGGGGTAGTACATGATTGCATTGGATTTTATATATAATCTATTCTATTAAAAAAATTAAGAAATAAATTTAAATGTTTTTAGATATTTAACTATTAATTTAATTAAATAAAAGATACTTCAAATTTAATCATTAATATTTAAATAATTTTCTATTTAAATAATAAGAGTTTAAAATAAATATATATACTAGATTGTAAAATAAATTATACATTATAATTGACTCAAATTTGTATTATTTATAATATTAATGATTTCCAATTTGAATAATTAATGACTATTTAATTTATAAGTTAATAAATAATGATGTTGCCTATTTTATCTACCCTTATTTCAGACGGAGGCAATGACGTTAAAAGATACATGTAGCTGAACCCCAGGGAAAAGCGCGTTTGACTGGTTGAGTTTAGTATTTCAACTTTAAAAAATAAAATTTAATCTCATTATTTTCATAATTAATAATTATCATTCATAATAAAGTATTTATGCCCATTCATTGGATAAGTTATCCTATAGTATAAGAGTAGGCCCCCACCAAATTTATCCTCCACTCCTCAGTCCTTAATGTTCCCAAACATCGGACACAAAATAATCTAATCCCACGCATTTTTAAAAGTGCAGAAAAAGCGCACGTAAGCCCTGAAAAAAGCTCAATCGTGGTGGGGCTTTTCTAGATCGAAGCGAAGCACTATGCTCTAGGTTCACCTTAGGTGCAAAAAGCCCTAAGCGTAGCTAGGCTCAAGTGCACGCTTTGGTTTCGCACCACCAGACACCTTTAACAGCCGCATCGCCAATCAAAACCAGCCGGAATCAACGCCATCACACCTACATCGTCATCGAAAGAATAACCCACCAAAAACGAACAACCACATGTCACTTTCTCCAAAAACGTTCGTCACTTTCTTTTGGCGCACCCAGTGTTGTCAAAAGCATGCTTAGGCGTTAAAAAAAGCCCAGGTGAGGTGCAGACACTTAGGCACGCTAAAAGCTCAAAAAGAACATAAGGCACACGAAGCTTAGGTGCGCACCGCTTAGGGCAGTAAAGGCCTTCAACCATGATGCAATTATGATTTTTCTATAATATTAATGATAATGGGCCAAAGGCATTGAAGTTTACGCATGCAAGTGCACACATGGCAGTCATGCATCTAATTATGATTTTTCTTTAATATTAATGATAATGATAATGGTGGCATTGAAATTTATGCATGCAAGTGCACACATGGAAGAGATGCAAATGCATGCAATACAACTATTGATGACATTTATGAATAAATGTTGACTAAAGTATTGAATGACATATGGCTAAGAATGCAGTTGGTGAACATTGAAACTCCATCTCGTTACACATAATAAAACACATATTATATTCACTAAGTTTTAAAAAAAAATTAAAATTATTTATGTTGATAGCAAGTAAAAAATTATAAAAATGTAAATTTTAATTAATTATATTATTGCGTATTGCATATCGATACATATCCAAGCTCGTATACCCTTAGATACTCTTGGATATGTACCGGATACTGTTTTTTAAATATTTTATATTTTTAATATTTTTTAAATTTTTGATACATATCAGACACTTTAAGACACGTGAGAAGAAGAATTTTACTAGTTTTAAACTCTTTTAAATAGATGACCGCGTATTTTTATGTAACAAATAACATAAATGTGCTTTAAGATAATACATAACTATACATGTTACACTTATTCTTGGAAATATATATAGTATTAAGTAATGGACATCTAAGGGTTTAAATTAATTAATAACTAGAATTTTATTATTGAAATAGACAATAGTATTAAAAATTTTAATATATGTAAAACCATGTTAATAATTGACGACTATATCACTATAGTTTTATTGGAAATAGATAATAGTATTAAATCTTTTAATACATATAAAAATTGTGTTAATAATAGACAGCTAAAATTTTATTATTGGAAATAGATAATGAAATTTAATCTTTTAATATATGTAAAACTATGTTAGTAAATTATATATTAATATAATCAAACTCCACTATATATTTAATATCTTCAAATAAATGTAATTATATATATACACATGCATATCCGCGTATCCTAATTTTTTCTGAAAAAACTGTATCGGCGTATCCATATCGTATCGTTCCCGAATTACTTATTCGAATCTCTTAGCCTGGAGCTTTTGACAACACTGGTCTAGTCTAGCTTAACACAATTCTATCAAGTTCAACTAAGCACACCAAACATGCCCTTATAAAGAACATACACTCTCAAAGTTCAATGTTCACATGCATGTGAATGCTAATTCCAATTTTTAGGATACATTTGTAACTATCCGTATAATAGCAACAGACCTAACTATTATTTATAACTAAGCCAAGCACATTGATTAAAAGAAATAAGCATCTGCATTTTTAGCTGACCTATTTGTTAAATTTACTTCAATCATTTGGACAAAACAGCCCAAGCATTCATTCTGACTCAAAGTAGCAGTTACACTTACAGACGAATAACCGGAGATGCAATAATCAGGATGCCGAAGCAAAGACAGTGTTGTCTCTGCAACCATAAGAAAACTATAAGAAACATTAAGAAAGATAATAAGCCTAACAATGATAAAGATATTCAACATATATTAAGAAGTTTACCTGTCAGTACATAACTCAGGCCCTCTGTGGTTGATGTGTCTGCAACTTCAGCAATTCGATTAAGATCCTTCTGAAGAGATCGTCCCATGCCCAGCAACCCAACCTGAAAACAGAAAAAAACAATGATTTCCTGATATCCAATTATACGGTAGAGCCCGCAACACAACCAATTTCATTTAAACAAATAGGTATTATTGTAAAAGATATGTTAATCCACCAAAATCATAAGTGAACCGAAAGAATCTTGTTAGAGAACTTCAATTCAAAATAATATGAGTGTTCCTGATTACCTGAAAGCTAAATTGAAGTATTGTAGCCATGAGTTATATTCCCATTTCACAAGCACTCCAAATCTCTCATTTCACCCAACTACTGAATCTAGAACATTCTTGTTTACGTACTTCAGCCACCTAGCCCATTATCCTCATTTAGCAGATTCTTGCATGATCCTTTATTATTGGCAATTGGTAAAGCCTAATCTCAACGTAAAATCGCCACAATCATTCTCCACACCTAATTTTATCTACCAAACCATCAAAACACAATCCCACAAACTTCACAGGCAACATGGTAAGTTGAAATGGAAGCACATGCGAGGCGCAACAATCAATTAGTAAACCACAAAAAGAACCTATCATATCATTGACACACAAACAGAAACCTCATATGCAACTATATTACAAATCATAGTAAACAATTGCAACACATATCATCAAAATTATAACATCTAATCAGCTAATATAAACGAATTTTAACTTTCTTCAAAACCAAACAAACAATCATTAACAACAAAAAAAAAAAAAAAATTAAAAAATAAAAAAAATAACACCAATACCTGAAGCTTGATAACACTAGTCTTTTCAGTAGCACTCAACAAACTCCCATCAGACCGCTCTGATAAAAACCCTGAAACCAAAACAAATGCTGCAAACCCCATCATTATCAAGAACAAACTCGACCCGACACCCACTCCAACTCCAACCCCAACAGCGGGACCCACGTAAATTCCCCCACCCCCACCAAACGACGACGGAGCATAATACGGCGCCGAATACGAAACTCTCGGCTCCATCGTGTAACTCCTCGACGACGACGAGGAAGAATGGGACGAAAATGACCTTCCCCCCATTCTCCCACCAGACGCTGCGAAAACGAAATTAGGATCGCACGTTAACAAAAACCCTATTACAACTGCCATAACCGCCGGTTTTTTTAGAGCCTGAATTGATTTTGAGATTGTGTTGGTTAAAATCTCAAGTGGGTCGAAAAATCCATCTGGATTAGGGCTTGAAGCAGATAAAGATTCGATCTTTTGGGGTTTGTGGAAGCATTTGACGCCATTGAAATTGCGGCTGCATTGAAGGCTGTGAAGTTTGTTCAAATTTGTGCTGAATTTGGCGGGTTTGTGAGGGAATAACAGGGGATTGGGGAGTAATTGGGTCCATTTTAGGGCGTTTAATTCTAATAAAGAAGTGGTTGCCGCCATGGATTTGCAGAGGGAAATTTGATTTCTTTCGAAATTTTTGTTTTGATGAGATTGTGTTGAGATATTTTTATATTGGAGATGAGGGAATCTGTGTGATTGTGAAATGGAGGGAGTTTTGGCCACAAATATAAATATTTTGTTTTCTTAAGGAATATTGTGGAACACGTGGAGGGGATAACAAAAACCTGCTCGGCCGACCCGAGGGCCTCCAGATTGAACTTGGGCAAAAAAAGACTCGAGTCGGGTTCAAGTCCAATTTTCATTAATAAAAAAAAGTTCTTTAATTATATATATTCATTTTAATTCTAAATATATTTATTTATTGTTGATAGTGATTTCCTGACCCAAAAAAAACAGAAGTGTGAAGAAGTGTATAAAGTAGATTTTCACTTTCTAAACAAGGGGCCAGGCCTAAGAGGCATAGGCATCCGACCCGACAAGAAAACCAAAATTAGTTTGCACTTGATGCCCGACCCAAGGTGGAAAGATGTTCAGGGAAGATGAGAGGAGTGAAGGTCTCAGCACCGACCCGACCTGGTGGAGCAGGTCGATCATTTCAGTTTACAGTCGATCATCTCAACTTACTGACCCGATGAGGTAGGTCGGGGTAATGGCGCTAAGTTCAAGTCTAGACGACGTAAGCCCTAAATGGAAGTTCGGGTTTACCAAGGTCTGATGGGCTAGAAGTAGGCCAGCGGCTGATGGGACGAAGCAGAACTTCAAGTTTATTGACTGACACACGCTATCGTGTGGGAGTGGTTGGAATACCGATGGCACATGGGAATAGCTTGTAACAGTTACCAATAATGGGTAATTTAATGAAGTTCAGATGGCAGGTCGTAGGGGTGTCAGGCAGCTGGGCTATTATCCGTAGGGTAATTAGGGAAGAGAGCCTAGGCAATATTAGCTTGGTAACATGGGTGACGTCACGAAGTTAGTGAAACAATATATTTTGACTTGGTATATAAGAGGTGGAGATTTCATTGTAGAGGGTTGATCATTTCTATTCACAAGCACTCGTAACTTGTAATAGAGAGGAAAAAATCCTGAGCTAGAGAAAGAAAATAGGCCGGTCAAACCCGAGCCAGTAATAAAAGCTTCATTTTCCCTTATGCTCGTGGACGTAGGTTAGATCCATTCCTCTGAATCACGTTAAATCCTTTATTTATCTGCGTGTTTTCTTTCTACTTGCTAAGTTTGCATTTGGTTCCCATCAAACCAAATAAATTCACTGCTTGTGGGAGGTTTGTTCGAGGAGTGGTTTTCTCGAATTATCCATGGAACAAAAAACAACCGTCAACATTTATAATTAAATTCTTAAAATTTAATTTAAAAAAATTAAAAATATAGAAAATCTTAATTTTTTTCATTTTTAAGTATTAAAAAATTTCAAAAATAATAATTATTTTTTTCAAATATTAAAAAAAAATTAAAATTCTTTTATTTATCTGCGTGTTTTCTTTCTACTTGCTAAGTTTGCATTGGCTCCCATCAAACCAAATAAATTCACTGCTTGTGGGAGGTTTGTTCGAGGAGTGGTTTTCTCGAATTATCCATGGAACAAAAAACAACCGTCAACATTTATAATTAAATTCTTAAAATTTAATTTAAAAAAATTAAAAATATAGAAAATCTTAATTTTTTTCATTTTTAAGTATTAAAAAATTTCAAAAATAATAATTATTTTTTTCAAATATTAAAAAAAAATTATGTTGGATTCGGCCGGTCCAAGCTTGGATTTTGATCCGAGCCATAGATCCGGCCCGATTGTAGGCACTGCATTTTTGCATATAAGCCCGATGATGAGTCTCGTATGGAGACACTACCTTTTTAGTTGTGAAAGCCGCGGGAAACGGACGTTGGAAGGGTAAAGTTGGAAATTAGCATTTTGTCAGATTTAACTCGCTTGTTTCGCTTCGGGTTCGCTTGTTGGACCTCTGTTTTTAAACACACCAAGCCCAATCCAAAATAATTAAAACATTTAAAATGCATGTCACAAATTAATTAAAACCAATTAAATTAAACTTAAATTAATTAAATTAAATCACATTCCTAAACTAAATAAATCCAATTAAATTAAATTAAAACACATGTCACAAATTAAATTCTTTTCCCAAATTAAAAGATTCAAATTAAATTCCATAAATATCATTCCTAATTTAATTAAATCACCTACCAATTTAAATAAATCATATCCTTAATTAAAAAGAAGAAATCAAAATTAAATTAAAACACTTCTCTAATTAAAAGATTTTCCTTATCAAATAATAATTAAAAATATCTCCCAATTAATACACAAATTTTATTCCTTATCCAACAAGGTAAACCCCCTCCATTAGCCTATAAAAAGAACCCTTAACCCACACATTCAACCCTGCCTCATTGACATGAAAAACAAAGAAAATAACCCGGAGCTTCACCCTCTCTCTTCTCTCACGCATCTGCCCCTTAGCCTTCACGTGAACCCTCAAGCCACAAACGTCAAAACTAGCCCTCTTTAACTCTGCCAACCCTCTCGCCACATAACCTGCCACCACTCAACCCCTCACACGTACTGACCAACCTACTCACCCAGTAAGCCCCATTCAACGCCGCACAACACCATCACCACACAGCCCCATTCAGCGCAACCCTAGCTAAAACGCAACCCTCACCAGTCCTTTAACGAAAGCCACCTAACCACGCACACACCCACGCAAATCACACTGGCCTTGATTACTCTCCTTCCACAAAACAACAAACCCTAGACACACGGACCAACAACAGCCCTTCAACTAGCTTGTCCCACATCGACCAAATTGCCAACTTCACGCAAATCATCACTCAAACAGCACACCCTCACATATCACCCACGCCATCATCACTCAAACAGCACTCACTCACATTACACTCACGTAATCAACAGCACAGAACCACACCCTCACGCACAAAGCCATCGCACTACATCCCCCTAAGCCGAAATAAATAGCCAAATCAGACCTCTCATCAACTCACAAAAACAAACCCAGAACAGTCCCCGAATTAACCCAAAACAGTCCCTAAATTACCAAAAAATAGTGACAAAAAATAGCAGCAAAACAGCAGCGAAACAGAGTGAAAACAGCAGCCCAAACAGTGGAACAGGGAGGAAAAATGTTGGATTTGTGAACCAGAAAAGTTGCAGAGTATTCTCCCTTCCGACGGCCGTGTAACGCGCTTTCGATAGACGACAAAAGAGGTTAGACCTGAGGGCACCTTTTTTATTTATTATCTTTCGTTTATTTTATTTATTTTAGAAATATTATCACATGAGAGTCGTTTAAGGCATGATGTGATTGTTGGATGAGCGGAATATGTGTTCCCTTTTGTGGTATATAGGATGGAAACCCGGACGTAAATTCCGTAGCCGAATCCGAATGGACGGTAGTGCGGTTTGTACTGGGGATACAACGCCACGTACCACTTAAGAGACACGTATTTCGTCTCACCCAAACTTGTGTTTGAGCATGATGTAGTTCGTAGATTATTTATTTGTTATTTAAGCATGATTTAGCCTAGTTTATCAAGCATGATTATGTTATTTTTACGCATGATATTTTGTTTAGTTACGTTTATGTTTAAATGGTTATTTGTTTATTTAGTTTAATGGTTCAACATGCTCGTTGTGTGCTATTGTGTGTTTACCGTTTAATGACTTACTTTCCAAGCATGCAAACTTAGATTATGAGTTATTTTGATGAATGCATATTAGATCTAAGTTATTCTCGAGCATATATATTGCATAGATTCGGTTAGTTTATTGCACAAATCATGTCGTTACAAATGACATAAGTAATGGACCATTCCGAACCCAACGGTTTAAGGTCTTCCCTTGCGAGGGGTGAGTGCGGCCTTAAATCTCATTTTCCCGATTCACACCGGGTGGCGACTCCATGTTATTTCTTCGGTTTAGTTCCCCCGCGGGCTATTCCGTACTCCCAACTAGGCCGCGAGCCTAGAACAACGTCGTCAAGTTCTGTGTCCTACACCGATGATATTTATTTGTAGTGCATTTTAGTTACAATGTTTCGGGTGGTCTCCAAATTAAAATAGATAAATTACATAATGTTGTTGTTTGGATCTGGGGTTAGCCCGTAAAGAGGAATTAACCGCAATATTGAGTGGATAATTGGAGAGCGTGAGGGAGCCCTCAAGATAGAGACGTGGAGAGCATTGGCAAGTCTTTTACTGCTCGAGGGAGACCTGAGGTGCTATAAAAGAGGCTTCCAAGAACATTCATCGGGAATATCTACGTGACATTGTGTAGATGAGCTTGAAATGAGCTCAAATGAGGCTGAAAAGCGAGCTTTGGCATCATAATGGAGGCTCTTGGGAGAGGTTTGTTCGAGGAGTGATTTTCCAGAATTACCCTTGGAACGAAAAACAGTCATCAACAGTTGACGCCGTCTGTTCAGAACAGTACAAGAAGCAGCAAACACACTAAGGCGATGGCAGGAGACGAGAACTACAGATCTTCGGAGGCTTCGATGACGAAGTGGATGGAGAAAATGGAAGAAATCATGCAAAGTGAGAGAGAAAACACTTGAGAAGAAAGGGAATCAACTTAGAGCTTCATGAAGGCCATGATGGAGAAGTTGGAAAAGTTGGAAGAGAATGCGGGAGAAAATGGGGAAGCAGGTCCCAACCAAAGGCGAAAAAAGATAGCAAAGAGGGAAAAACCTATGTTCACAATAGCGGGGGAGGGGAGACATTGGCCGGGAATTCGAACCGGGTAAGAAAGAACTATTGTCGGGTTAAAGGCTCAGAGGTTCTGACAACTTAAAGGACCCCGAGGATCGAAAGGGATAGATCGGTGCCCATAATGTTCACTGAGGAAGATGCCTAAGGGGTCAGCTACCCCCACGATAACGCGCTAATAATTAGGGCCAATATCGGTGGAACCGAGGTAGATAGGATATTGTTAGATCCCGGGAGCGCGGTGGATATCATTGCTAAGGAAGCTCTAGATGATTTGGGCGTGGAGTACATCACTTTGACTCGAGATGCGACACCATTGTACGGGTTTGGGGGAGCGTCTGTAATCCCGCTGGGTCGGATAAAGTTGGCTATTACCATTAGGATGACTCTTCACACACGGATCGTTATGATGGATCTTACAATAGTAGATTGAATTAGCAGCTATCATGTGATCTTAGGGAGGCCTTTTATGATGAAGTCAAGGGCGGCCATGTCTTGTTATTACCTGAAGCTGAAGTTCCCGACCCGAGAGGGAATTGGGATAGTTCTAGAAGTCAGAAGACGTGAATTTCTTTGCTACAATTTCTAAGGAAACTCTTTGTATTGAGGAGGTAGGTGAGAAGAGGAAAGAAAGAGAAATAGATGAGGCAGAAGTTGAGTCGGCCGATCATCGACCTGAGGATCATGCCCAGTTGGGTGCAGGGGAAGAGCTGGAATATGTGGAGCTTTTCGGCCTTGGAAAAATGATAAAGATTGGAGCAGGATTGGATTCAGGTTTGAGGAAGCAATTGCTGGTTTTTCTGAAGAAGTATGTGGATGTCTATAAATGGAGCACGGTACAAGTCCTATATTGATAAGTTCGATTTGCTGATGGATATTTAGGGAATACCGGAGAGGTCAACAACAAGGTGTTCCCTTTAACCTTGGGCTGGTCAGCCAGCTTATGGTTCATGAACTTAACCCCGGGGAATATCAGCAGCTTCGCGTAGTTGAGGAAATCCTTTGTGCAGCACTTCAAAAGGGCTTGCGTACCGAGGAAGACGGTGGGGTCGTTGAGGTTGATGAAGTAGAGAGACGATGAGTCTTTGAAAAGCTTTGTCGATAGGTACCACGACCTTGTGTTAGATATCGAGGCGTATGAGTCACTAGAGGCACTTGAAAGTTTCAAATGGGCCCTCAAGGTCAGGAGGTTAAATTCTCACCTGAGGATCCATGAGATACCAGACTATACCGCGGCTTTGGAGCAGGCAAGGAAGTTTGTGTTGATGGAGGGAGAAGAGAAGATCGCCCGAGGCAGACTGTTTAGAAGCCGAAAGCAACCTGGCCAAAAAATCGGTTGGATTTGGGCAGGGACTTGAGGAGACCGGTCTCGAGGCAGAAAGAGTTCAGACCGTACCTCAGAATAATTCAACGTGAGAAAAGGCCGCATGTCCAAGTCAACCATGTCTCGCGGAGGGACGGTGTACACACTCCTTAACAAACTTCTAGTCTATATAGTTCGCGAAATCCAAGATAAATCTCTATTGACTGAGCCCGACCCAAGGAGGTTTCCCATTGAGAAAAGAGACAACATGGCTTATTATGTGCACCATAATATGAGAGGACACACTATAGAGAGATGTAAAGACTTACGGGAGCAGATGGATGACCTGGTGAGGAATGGCTACCTGAATGGGTGCATATACCAAACGGCTATGTTGGCCGAGCATCGCTAATAACAACAGTCGTCAGAAAGAAATGGGAAGGCCGATATACTAGGTGTACTCGATTGGTTTCTATAGTGCCTCATTTTTATTATGCTCATTTAGCAACTTTCCGGGCCCGTTATTATATAGAAGGTAGGGCACCTAGGGTTGAGTTGTTGAATGAAATGCAATGTGATGAGTTGGAGGTTGACGGGTCTCTCCCCACATTTGGCGCTAATGTCGAGCGAGTTCCTTCTAAAGAACTTATGGCTGTTGTTCGACCTGCTAGTCCCCAGTTTCTCCAAATAGCTCGGTTCAGAAGGATATTGTTAAGATTTGTTCAAATATGTTAAGGAAGATATTTTTTGTAACCGCCTCTCTTAGAATGACCCACAAAGATTTGTAAGATGAGCGGTAGATCCCTTGAATATGAATAAGAGTTTCCCCTTTTAAATAAAAACTTGTTCACTTTTCTTGTTTATTATTTAGATGAGAAAGGCGTGTTTAATATTCTTGTGAGATACTCGTGATTGGAATGCATGAAGGGATGCAAAGCATGTGGGAAAAGTGTGCACCACCATGGCACGCCAATTCTTGGCGTCATTATCAAACCCCCGGGCTGGTAACATTAACACCCGGTGACTTGCATCTTTGAGGAATGATTGCAGCGTAAAGACGTGTGTGGCGTTTGGCACCTCAGGTATCCATAGCACGCTCGACGAATGAGTCGGCGTGGTGTTTAGTGCCTCAAGGTAATCATAAAACGTATGGATGACTAATGACTTTGATACTACGGTGTCTCTAGGTTTACATAGCACGAGGAAGGCCCACGGGCCTCCGTGGCATTTGCTGCCCAGTATTGGAGGTACATAGCATGGGGAAGGCCCACAGGCCTCTGTGGCATTTATAGTCTCGGGAGGAACATAGCATGTAGAAAGCCGGAGAGCTTCCATGACGTTTGTAGCCTCAAGATATGCCTTGCACATGGAGGGAGAATGTTGGGATGTATGCCTTAGAGCTACATGTGATGTAAACGGTTTTATGTGTTTTGAAATAAAATGATGCATTATTCATTTATCAAAGTGTTTGTTTAATTTTCGCATATTATAAATTATCTTGAATACCTTAGATTACTTATGTGCCTTCAGATTTAGTGTATGAGTGTCATACACAAGAGGATTTAAGTCTGAAGTTAGTAATCTTAAATAGTCCATAGAGAGCAAACAAAGCGGGTACTTTGTTTGTGGTTTATCTATAGTTGCGGTCTATTCTATATTTGTATGGCGACCTTGATCCGGGATCGTCCATGTAGAGACATGAGAATGAAGGCACCTTGTATGATGTGATCATATAGGACTGGACCCAGATGGAAATGACATTCTTATAATATCCGTTAAATAAAGAAAGTCATTTCGATCTACTAGATGGTCATATATGGATTAATCTTAATCCTGAGTGTACTACGAACTCCTGCATGGCAGACTATGTCCTTTGATTTACAAATGTGAGGTTGGTGTAGCAGTCCCGATCAATAGCTACGTACTTTGGGGGCATGGTCTGTTGTGTAGCTGGGAACGTTTTACATAGATATGGAGTTCACTCCTTCTTGCGAGAAGTAGAATAGTATCTTTCTTAAGGGTTGATTCGGTACTTGAACGGTTAGAGCGCTCAAGTCTTTCTATTACGAATAGAAAGATTAAACTTTATAATCATTATGAATAAATAGTTCATTAGAGAATCAATGGTACTTAAGATAAAAATAATTATCGGGGTATAATGGACATTATGACCCGACTCTAATTACGAGATACTCGTGAAGGGTTAATCTATATGTAGTGACTTCATCGATGGACACCCACTTGGTTCGGCTTAAAATTTCATCTACGGCAACGAGAGTGCAGCTTCAGGTTTTTAATGGAATAACCTGGAGTTAATAATTCGAAATATTTAATTAAGAGCTTAATTAATATTTCGAGATTATTGGAGCTCGGAACCGTAGGTCCATTTGGTCCACGTGCTAGCTCGATTTACTATAGCGGATTTAGTATAATTGGATAGTCTAATTATATACTCACATATGTATAAATATTATTAATATGATTAATAATATTGATGTGTCACACTTGATACTATATATTAAAAGGTTAGTATATAGTTTTAATAATTATTTGATGATTATTAATTACATATTATTAAATTATATTATTTATATAATTTAATAAATATAAAATTTGATTTTTGATTTTCCAAAAATGGTTTTTGGAAGGTGTTTGATTGGTTTGAGTAATTGCTCTTTATGAAAGGCAATTACACCTTTTATTTTTGTAACATATCATTTATTATAGTAATAAAGGATTAATGTTACAAAATTAAAGAAAATAATGCCATATGGCCGAATATACCAATGAAAGGGAGGCTAAGGGTTTGTTAATTTTGGAAATTAGTAACCCTAAGTATAAAAGAAAATTTGATTTTTCTTTTTGTAAGATCTATATCATTCTAACCTAGCCACCTTTCTTATTCTTCTCTAATTTTCTCAAAAGTTGAGAAAACCAAAAACAAAAGAAAAAGAAGAAAAACAAAAATCAAAAGAACAAAAGTTGTTAGTGTGCTTAAATCTCTAAAATGTTTAGGGATTACTTTGTGAGTCTTGCCCACACAAGTTTCCGTTGGTAACGAGATATAGTTCGGAAGACTTGTAGTCTCAAACAAAATTCTTCTTCATCTTATTTCATATTGTTCACGGCAGTGAGTCATTGTTTTGCTTACTGTCGCCCATTTTCTTGGTGAAACGGAACTCGGTTTGGTTTCGTTTTAATCCAGAATTTTTGGGGAATATTTTGTGATGTTTTGGGGCTGTGTTGGGGCTGTTGTCCAGGCATTTCAGGGGCTGTTTCTGCAGTGCGTTGGGTGCGAATCGAGTCCAAAATAGTCCAATTTTTTTCCGGCTGTTCGGGGACTGTTCTGGGGCTGTTTCGGGGTTAGAATTTTGTCTAAAACTGAAGTAAAATTTCAGTGGTGGTGGCAGTAGCATTCGACATTCAAAGGAGAAGGGCAAAAAAAATTTTCAAGTCTGATCTGTGTGCCTATACCGTTTCCGTTGCGCAAGGAAATCATTTCCTACAATTGGCATCGAGAGCAAGGTTGAAAAATTTTCTTAACCCTTCTTTTTTCATTTAAAGTTACTGTTTTAATATGTTTATATGAGTTATAAATATTGATTTGCATGTTTAGTTGAGTAGGCACAAAATAATATTCATGTGATGAATGCTTATTGTTTTTCATGTGATGAATGGATTTTGCATTGGTGATAAATATTTTCGGCTCTTATTTTCATGTTGGTTTTATTTTTGGGATGTCAGGCCATAAGGCCATTGTTTACAATTGTTGTATTTTAAATTTTCCAATGTAAGATTTCAATTGTTGTAATTTGGATTACCGAAGTCGTAAAATGAGCCAACACCACTTTGGAGCGTGATTTGAAGACCAATGGATGCCTTGGGTAATTTTTTGTACTAATTAGTAGGGAAAAATAAGAGCCCGGTCAATGCAAAATATTTTTTATGTTATATGTATGTTTAATTCGAATTGTTTGAATAACATATCATATAACTTAGGGTGTCTACTCTTGCATTTCACATGCTATAACATGCATTAGATGTATTATCATTATAGACATGAAATATGATTTTATGTGATTTAAAATGTTTAAATTAGAATATGATATGCATGGAAAATAATTAATTGGATTAATTTGTTTTAAGGTTTAAAATTTGAATTCTAATATATTGGGCTTAATTAGTGCATAATAAATTTCATTGGTATATAGGATGGAAACCCGGACATAAATTTCATAGTCAAATCCGAATGGACGGTAATATGGTCTGCACTTGCGATATAATTCCACATACCATTGGATTTTATAACGCACTAAGATTAATTAAATAGTTTAATACAAATCTTGACCATTTTAGGATTCTAAAATTTTAAACCTATTAGTGTTCTAGTATTTTAAAAGGTTAAAATATAATAGGTCACTAATACTACTCTAATTAAATTAGTTTAATTGAATAATACAATTAGTATAGACTAATGGAAATTAGTGATACAAATTTTAAGAGTTAAAATTGGTTTGGTCACTAATAGTGTACTAGTGTAAATAAGAGTTATGATTTAGCCGTCATAAATTTATTTACACTAGTTAAATTAAAATATTAGATATTTTATAAATAGAAAACTTATTTTTAAAATAGTGAGTGGGAGAGGGATATACTACAGTATATCCCGCGATCTCCGTTGTTAGTCCGAAAATGTGAGATTCAAAAGGCGCCTCGAGACGGCTTTGTTTTCGTCCCTCTACGGATGGTGTCCATTTTGGGTCAATATCAGGTTTGGATTCCGAGAGGATAGGGATTCTAGATGTATCTTGTGAACTGACCTACCCTATGGCGACACTTCACTCGTTAAGTCCAAGAATCCTGAAACGGCGGGTCACACTCACAAATGAATAATTAACTATTAATGAAATTCCTTGATCAAATCAAATGGTAGTTGTTTAATATAGGAATAAGAGTTATTCCCACATATATTAATCGACTGAGATTGTCTCGATCTATCATGCAAGTACTTGACCTACCCTACGGCGGCACTTACTTGTGGGATGATAGATTTATGTGGCATAGTAATTCTCTTAGGTTTCTAATTCGTTATTCATGGTTCATGCATCATGTTTAATTTTATGCCAAAATTGTTTGATGATTTTAATATGCGATGAATGAATGTTAAATGCATGTTTATTTTATTTTCAGCCATGGTTTCTCCAATTATTTCCATACTCTGAAATGAAAAATTAACGGGAGAAAATTATGTTAAGTGGAAAAGTAACATGAACGCTATCCTGGTCTGCGAAGACCTAAAGTTTGTCTTGACGGAGGAGTGTCCTCCCGAGCTGGCCAGAAATGCTGGCCAAGCTGTCGCGATACCTACTAGAAATGGGTCACAACAAATGAGAAAGCCTGTTGCTACTTGCTAGCAGGGATGTCTGAGGTTCTTGCTACAAAGCATGAACCTATGGCTTCAGCATCTCAGATGATGGAGTCATTGCAGGGCATGTTCGGGCAGCCTTCGGAGCGTCAACGTCATGAGGCCATGGTCTCAGCGATGACTGTTAGGATGAAGGATGAGACATCAGTCCGAGAGCACGTCTTGAGGATGATGACCTATCTCAACACTGCTGAAACCCATGGCGCTCGTATTGACGAGCGTAGCCAGGTGACCATGATTATGGAAACTCTTCCGAAGAGTTTCATGCAGTTTAAAAGCAAATATGTTATGAACAAGTTGACTTTTACTTTGACCCAGCTGCTTAATGAGCTCACCCACTACGAATCCATGCTTGTGGATCCTCGTAAGCCCAATGCTGAGGCAAATGTTGCCAAGTCTTCTAAATCTGCAAAGATGAAGAAGAATAGCATTGGGAAGGCTAAGGTTAAGCCCATGAAGAAGAAAGGCTCCAAGGATGCCAAACCCAAGGGAAAATATTTCCACTGCAATAAGAATGAGCATTGGAAAAGGAATTGTTCTAAATACCTTGCTTAGCTGAAGGAGAAAAATGATACAGGTAAATATGATTTACTCATTATCGAATCTTTATTAGTGGAGGATGATAAATCCATCTGGATTGTTGACTCTGGAGCCACTAACCATGTTTGTTCTTCTTTGCAGCTGCTTGACTCATGGAGGGACCTTGCTGAAGGTGACTACACCATGAGGGTCGGGACAGGGGTTGCCGTTTCAGCAAGAGCAGTGGGAGTTTCCAGTTTAAATTTTACAAATAATAGTTATTTAAATTTGAACAATGTGTTATTCATTCCTGGTTTTCGCAGGAATTTGATTTCTGTTTCTAAACTTTTGGATGATGGTTATTCAGTTTCTTTTAATAGCAATTTAGTTATTATTGGTAGAAATGGATTAACCATATGCACAGGAAACTCAGAAAATAACTTGTATGTGTTAAGACCGTTAACACATAGGTCACTGCTCAACACTGAAATGTTTAAGGTTGAGAAACCTAAAACTAAACGGCAAAAGATTTCTCACGATGACACATATCTGTGGCATCTTAGACTTGGTCATATCAACCTTGACCGAATAGACAGATTGATAAAGAACAAAGCCTTAAACCAGTTAAAGCTCGGAACTTTACCAGTCTGTGAATCATGTTTAGAAGGAAAAATGACCAAGAGACCTTTTACTGGAAAAGGTATCAAAGCCAGTCAACCACTTGAGCTAATACATTCGGACGTTTACAGACCGATGAATGTAAGAACCCGATGTGCTTATGAATTCTTCGTCACATTTATTGACGATTATTCTAGATATGGGTATGTTTACCTAATGCAGCACAAGTCAGATACTTTTGAAAATTTCAAAGAGTATCGTGCTGAGGTTGAGAACCAGTTAGGTAAAACAATCAAAACTCTATGATCAAATCATGGAAGATAATACCACATCAAAATGGTGTTGCAAAGAGGAGAAATCGGACCCTACTAGACATGATGAGATCTATCTTTAGTTATAGCTCACTACCTAGTTTGTTCTGGAGATATGCAAACTGCAATGCATATCCTTAATGTAGTTCCATCTAAGTCTGTTCCTAAGACTCCCTAGAGTTGTGGAATGGTCGTAAAACTAGTTTACGACATTTCCGCATATGAGGGTGTCCAGCACATGTGCTGTAGAATAAGACTATAAAGTTGGAGCCACGTTCTTAGGTGTGTCTATTTGTAGGCTATCCTAAGGAGACTAGGGGTGGATTATTCTATAGTCATGATGATAACAAAATGTTTGTATCGACAAATGCTACGTTTCTAGATGAGGACTATATGAGGGAGTTCAAGCCTCGAAGTAAAGTGTTACTCTATGAGTTACTTGCTGGTTTGACCAGCACATCATCGTCAATGACAGTTGACAAATACATAACACCTTCGATATCTGAGCGTCAGATGCAAGTTAGTCAGAAAGATATACCACCTAGACGCAGTGGGAGGGTTGTATGATAACCTGATCGCTACCTTGGGGTTAGAGAGGCACAAGTTGTCGCATTCAGCGATGGTATAGATGATCCATTGACCTATCGTAGTGCAATGAATGATTCTGACAAAGAGGAATGGCTCAAAGCCATGAACCTAGAGATGAAGTCCATGTACTCCAACTCAGTCTGGGAACTTGTAGACCAACCTGATGGGGTGAAACCCATAGCTTGCAAGTGGATCTATAAGAGAAAGAGGGGAGCAGATTGGAAGGTAAAGACCTTCAAGGCTAGGCTAGTGGCCAAAGGTTATTCCTAGAAAGAGGGAGTTGACTATGAGGAAACTTTCTTGCCAGTAACCATGCTCAAATCCATCTGCACTCTTCTATCCATTGCCGCATATTATGACTATGAAATTTGGCAAATGGATGTCAAGACTACTTTCTTGAATTGCAATCTTGATGAAAGTATCTATATGCTACAACCAGAGGGGTTCATAGCCCAAGGTCAAGAGCAAAAGTTTGCAAGCTGCAAAGGTCCATTTATAGACTTAAGCAGGCATCTCGATCTTGGAATATAAGATTTGATACCACGATCAAGTCTTATGATTTTGAGCAGAATGTTGATGAGCCTTGTGTATACAAGCGCGTTATTGACGGGAAAATGGTTTTTCTTATTTTATATGTCGATGATATTTTACTCGTTGGGAATGATGTAAAGATATTATCGACGTGAAAACCTAACTAGCTAACCAATTCCAAATGAAAGATTTGGGAGAGGCCAATTATGTTCTTGGGATTCAGATACTTCGGGGTCGCAAGAAACGACTGTTAGCTACGTCTCAGGCATCATATATCGACAAGATCCTTGTGCGATTTGGGATGCATAATTCCAAGAAAGGCAATCTACCTTATCGGCATGGAATTCATTTGTCAAAGGAACAGTCTCCTAATACACATCAAGATGTTGAGGAAATGAGACATATCCCATATGTCTCAGCAGTTGGTAGTCTCATGTATGTTATGTTATGCACGAGACCAGACATCTGTTTTGTAGTGGGAGTAGTCAGCAGGTTTCAGTCAAACCCAGGATTGGATCATTGGGTGGCTGTGAAACACATTCTCAAGTATCTTAAGAGAACGAGAGATTATATGCTTGTGTATTCCAGTGAGGATGTGATCCTAAGGGGATATACAGACTCTGATTTTCAGACAAATGTCGATTCTAGGAAATCAACATATGGATCAGTGTTTACCATAGATGGTGTGGCTATAGTATGGCGGAGTATAAAGCAATCTTGCATTGTTGATTCCACCATGGAGGTTGAATATGTAGCAGCTTGTGAAACAGCTAAGGAAGCAGTCTGGCTCCGTAAATTCTTGGGAGATCTGGAAGTTGTTCCAGATATTGATAGACCACTCACACTTTATTGCGATAATAGTGGTGCAGTGGAAAACTCCAAAGAACCAAGAAGCCACAAGAGGGGAAATCATATAGAAAGGAAATATCATCTCATGAGGGAGATAGTGCAGAGATGAGACATTACCATCATAAAGATTACATCCGCAGAGAACCTGGCTGATCCGTTTACAAAGACCTTGTCGGCTAAAGTGTTTGAAGGTCACCTAGATGGTCTAGGATTACGTGACATGTCTCATTTTCTCTAGTGCAAGTGGGAGATTGTTGGGATGTATGCCCTAGAGCTACATGTAATGTAAACGGTTTTATGTGTTTTGAAATAAAATGATGCATTATTCATTTATCAAAGTGTTTGTTTAATTTTTGCATATTATAAATTATCTTGAATACCCTAGATTACTTATGTGCCTTTAGATTTAATGTATGAGTGTCATACACAAGAGGATTTAAGTTTGAATTTAGTAATCTTAAATAGTCCATAGCGAGCAAACAAAATGGGTACTTTGTTTATGGTTTATCTATAACTGCGGTCCATTTTATATTTGTATGGCGACCTTGATCCGGGATCGTCCATGTAGAGATATGAGAATGAAGGCACATTTATGATGTGATCGTATATGACTGGACCCAGATGGAAATGACATTCTTATAATATCCGTTAAACAAAGAAAGTCATTTCGATCTACTAGATGGTCATATATGGATTAATCTTAATCCTGAGTGTACTAAGAACTCCTGCATGGCGGGCCATATCCTTTGATTTACAAATGTGAGGTTGGTGTAGCAGTCCCGACCAATAGCTACGTACTTTGGGGGCATGGTCTGTTGTGTAGCTGGGAATGTTTTACATAGATATGGAGTTCACTCATTCTTGCGAGAAGAAGATGAGTATCTTTCTTAAGGGTTGATTCGATACTTGAACGGTTAGAGCGCTCAAGTCTTTATATTATGAATATAAAGATTAAAATTCATAATCGTTATGAATAAATAGTTCATTAGAGAATCAATGGTACCTAAGGTAAAAATAATTAGAGGGGTTTAACGGACATTATGACCCGGCTTTAATTACGAGATACTCGTGAAGGGTTAATCTATATGTAGTGACTTTATCGATGGACACCGACTTGGTTCGGCTTAATATTTCATCTGCGGCAACAAGAGTGCAGCTTAAGGTTTTTAGTGGAATAAGCTGGAGTTAATAATTTGGAATATTTAATTAAGAACTTAATTAATATTTCGAGATTATTGGAGCTCGGAACCGTAGGTCCATTTGGTCCCCGTGCTAGCTCGATTTACTATAGCGGATTTAGTATAATTGGATAGTCCAATTATATACTCACATATGTATAAATATTATTAATATGATTTATAATATTGATGTGCCACACTTGATACTATATATTAAAAGGTTGGTATATAGTTTTAATAATTATTTGTTGATTATTAATTGCATATTATTAAATTATATTATTTATATAATTTATTAAATAAAAAATTTGATTTTTGATTTTCCAAAAATGGTTTTCGGAAGGTGTTTGATTGGTTTGAGTAATTACTCTTTATGAAAGGCAATAACACCTTTTATTTTTATAACATATCCTTTATTATAGTAATAAAAGATTAATGTTACAAAATTAAAGTAAATAAAGCCATATGGCTGAATATACCAATGGAGGGGAGGCTAAGGGTTTGTTAATTTTGGAAATTAATAACCCTTAGTATAAAAGAAAATTTGATTTTTCTTTTTGTAAGATCTATCTCATTCTAACCTAGCCACCTTTCTTCTTCTTCTCTAATTCTCTCAAAAGTTGAGAAAACCAAAAACAAAAGAAAAAGAAGAAAAATAAAAATCAAAAGAACAAAAGTTGTTAGTGTGCTTAAATCTCTAAAATATTTAGGGATTACTTTGTGAGTCTTGCCCACACAAGTTTCCGTTGGTAATGAGATATAGTTTGGAAGACTTGTGGTGTCGAACAAAATTTTCTCCATCTTATTTCTTATTATTCACGGCAGTGAGACATTGTTTTACTCACTACCGCCCCTTTTCTTGGTGAAACTCGGTTTGGTTTCGTTTTAATCTAGAATTTTTGGGGAATATTTTGTGATATTTTGGGGCTGTGTTGGGGCTGTTTTCAAGTGAAAAATCAGAAACCAAACCACATCCGCTATCTACGCATTTCAGGGGCTGTTTCTGCAGAGCGTTGGGCGCGAATCGAGTCCAAAACAGTCCAATTTTTGTCCGGCTATTCGGGACTGTTCGGGGACTGTTCTGGGGCTGTTTCGGGCCTAGAATTTTATCTAAAACTGAAGCAAAATTTCAGTGGTGGTGGCAGTAGCATTCGACATTCAAATGAGAAGGACAGAAAAAAAATTTAAGTCTGATCCGTGTGTCTATACCATTTCGGCTACGCAAGGAAAGCGTTTCCTATAGAGAATGCCCTTATGGCATTGGCCATCCTATTTTGGGTCTGTATGAGCATAGCACGGGGAAGGCCTGAGGGTCTTCGTGGCATTTGCAGACTCGGGGCCTGCCTAGCATAGGAAAAATCTCATGGAGTTGGCCGCCCCCTCGATCCGTAGCTCAATTCTCCGGGACGTTGAACTGTGATATTCAAAATTACTATTTTGGGTAGCATGGGGTAGGTCACTACCTTAGGCTCCCTTGTTAATTCTTTAGGGTCTGAACGAGGTATGTGATATATCACTCTCATTTTGTTTTGTCTTGTTTTTATCTTGGTTTTATTTTTGGTGGATGACTTGAAGTATGACGCCATTTCCAGTCTCCATGGTGATTTCGAAAGGATGAAAAACCTTCCCTCATTATTTCGGAGAGAAATTCAATGGTTCGAGCTGTATTCGTTCCGCCGAGGCCATTTTGGTGGCACAAGGAGAGAGTATTCCCTTGTGGCCAGTGTGTTTAATGGCTCGTGGTTGCATTCGTTTCGTCGAGGCCATATTGGTGACACAATGAGGGAGAAATCTCTTGTGGCCAGTGTGTTTAATGGCTCGAGGGTGCATTCATTCCGTCGAGGCCATGTTAGTGGTACAAAAAGGGAGCATTCCCTTGTGTCCAATGTGTTTGATAGCTCGGGACTGTATCCGTTCAACCGATGTAATATTATTGTGTGTTGGAGCAAGGAGGGAGCATTCTCTTGCGGCCGAGTGACCTTTATGGATTGGGGTCGGTCTATCCCCAAGACCTCTCTTTGTCATATCGGCTTGAGGCAGGGTTACGTCCCATCGAGATCCCATTGTTGTATGTTGGCACAATGAGGGAGCATTCCCTTGCGGCCAAATGACTTATATGGCTTGAGGTTGGTCAATCCCCAAGGCCTCTCTTCGTTAGATCGGCTCGGGGCTGGGTTACATCCCACCGAGATCTTATTGTTATCTATTGGCGTAATGAGGAACATTCCCTTACGGCCGAGTGAACTGTATAGCTGGGGTTAATCTTTCCCTGAGGCCTCTCTTTGTCGGATCAGATCGAGGTTGATTACGTCGCACCGAGGCCCTTTTACTGAGTGATAGCTCGATTCAAGCTTTCCCTAATAACCTATATTTTGTATCACATGTCTTTGCAAATCATCCTCTTCCAGAATCACACAGCATCTTAAGAGCATGCATCAGCTCGAGGAGGCATAAGATGAGTTTCTTCAAGTTTAAGAAGAGAAACCAGTGAACGAAATAACAAGAGTTAGCCTGGATCAATATTTTCGGCCAGAGAGGGCCTACTGGACGAGATGACCAAGTAATGGGTCAAAAGCAGAGATGCTAGATCAGGATTGTGAACCCGACGTGGATCTTCACAAGGAACACTGAAGCTTGCTACCATGTAACCCGTTTTGAGGTGGGGTTTTTAGATTCTAGACTTGATCAGCGTTGAACACCAGCGTAACAATGAATCATACTATTATAGTTCCGGGTACCAACTCGCAAACTCGCTGATAGCGAGAACTATGAGACATATGTTGATGGTGATTTCCTGACCCAAGAAAAATAGAAGTGTAAAGAAGTGTATAAAATAGATTTTCACTTCCTGGACGAGGGGCCCAGGCCCAAGTGGCATAGGCATCCAGCCCGACAAGAAGACTATAATTACTTTGCACTTGATGTCTGACCAGAGGTGGAAAGATGTTTAGGGAAGATGAGAGGAGTGAAGGTCACAGCACCGACCCGACCTGGTGGAGCACGTCGATCATTTCAGTTTACAGTCGATCATCTCAACGTGCTGACCCGAGGAGGTAGGTCGGGCTAATGGCGCTAAGTTCAAGTCTAGATGGCGTAAGCCCTAAACGGAAGTTAGGGTTTACCAAGGTATAACGGGTTAGAAGTAGGCCAACGACTGATGGGACGAAGCAGAACTTCAAGTTTATTGACTGACACACGCTATCGTGTGGGAGTGGTTGGAATACCGATGGCAAATGAGAATAGCTTGTAACAGTTACCAAAAATGAGTAATTTAATGAAGTTCAGATGGCAGTTCGTAGGGGTGTCAGGCAGATGGTCTATTATCTGTAGGGTAATTGGGGAAGTGATCATAGGCAACAATAGCTTGGTAAAACAATGTATTTTTACTTAGTATATAAGACGTTGAGCGTTCATTGTAGAGGGTTGATCATTTCTATTCACAAGCACTCGTATCTTGTAATAGAGGGGAAAGAATCCCGAGCTAGAGAAAGAAAATAGGCCGGTCAGACCCGAGCCAATAATAAAATCTTCATTTTCCCTTGTGCGCATGAACGTAGGTTGGATCCATTCCGCTGAACCACGTTGAATCCTTTGTTTATCTGTGTGCTTTCTTTCTGCCTGCTAAGTTTTCATTTGGTTCCCAACAAACCAAACAAATTCACTGTTTGGGAGAGGTTTGTTCGAGAAGTGATTTTCCTAAATTATCTCTGGAACGAAAAACAACCATCAATATTTATAATTAAATTCTTAAAATTTAATTTTAAAAAATTTTAAAATATAGAAATTCTTAATTATTTTTTTTTCATTTTTAAGTATTAAAAAATTTTAAAATAATAATTATTTTTTTTAATATTTAAAAAAATATTTTCTGTTGGATTCGGCTGCCTGGATTTTGATCCGAGCCATAGATCAAGCCCGAAGATATCTATTTGTAGTGCATTTTAGTTGCAATGTTTCGGGTGGTCTCCAAATTAAAATAGATAAATTACATAATATTGTTGTTTGGATCCGGAGCTAGTCTTGGAAAGAGGAATTAACCGTAATAATGAGTGGATAATTGGAGAGCGTGAGGGAGTCCTCAAGATAGAGACGTGGAGAGCCTTGACAAGTCTTTTACTGCTCGGGGGAGACCTGAGGTGCTATGAAAGAGGCTTCCAAGAACATTCATCGAGGAATATCTACGTGACACTGTGTAGAGGAGCTTGAAGTGAGCTTAAATGAGGCTGAAAGCGAGCTTTGGCATCCTAAGGGAGGCTCTAGGGGAGCCCAATGGATTCCCAAAAGGTGGCTTCTCTCCCAGATTACAAGCCAATATTTAAATACATCAAGTAAATAATTAATGCAACTCACAAGATAAAGGTGTTGCAACTCACAATATCATCCACTATGTAAAATAAAGGTGTTACAAATACAATAGGGTTCCTTTACAAGATAAAGTACTTAAAAATGACTTCTTTATTACTTTTCAGCCTCTAGTGGGTTTAGAGGGAGCTTAAATAAAGAGATTCCTAACTTGTAGAGGATTGAGACATTCCTAAAGCTTTCTATAAAGAATATAGAGAATCTTAAATGAGGAATGGAGAAGATGCAGCCATTGAGAAATACCCTCTGAGAAGATGAGGTCAGCCCCTCCAAAGAAATGTTGATAGTAGGTAAGGGATCTAGGTGTATCCCGTGTTTGGAGCTTCAAATCTGGAGAGTGTAAGTGGTTTTTACTTTTTAGTGTATAATTAAGATGGTTCAGGCGTGGGCCTTGTGTGTGCGAGGTTATTTAACTTGGAGAAAGAGATAGAGCCAAAAAAAAAAGGGACACGGCCATTTTTATTATCCTTCTTAGCATAAAGAATGAAAAGAAGTAACATGAGAGCCATCATGAGAAAAATGGAGGAACATTGAACTAGAGTTCAAATTAAGAATATACAGTAGAGACCTCAATGTTATTCTGGTCTATTTGGATATCTGGTGAATAGATATCGGTATCTTACCTCATTCGGTATGGGTATTTTCATGCATCTATATGGAGATTTAAATAAGGGAGCTCTTTAGCCTTTTTTACTCTAAAATTCTATATTAAATTAATTATGATATTAATTTTTTGTGATATATCTTGAATGCATATTGTGAATGAGTAGGAAAAATTTAATTGTTATTTGTAATTCATGTTGATGAATGGATTAATGTATTAATCATAAAATTTTTTTGGCTCTTAATTTTATTTTTTTTATTTGGGAAATGTAAAGCCATAATTTAACGCCATTTGTAATTTTTTTTTTTTTATGTATTTTTTCGCAAATCTTATTGTAAATTCACTGCCCCATTGCCGTAAACCACAAGGAGCAAATGGGTAGTAATTGTGTAATGATTGGTAGTGATGTGGACTACGGTTATGGTAATTATGGTAAGCATATGTGTGGTGAATTCGACAACGTCATGTGGAGGTAATGACCACACGATAATAATATCCCACTGATGAGTGGTAAATATATCACTATTTCCCACTCATTTGACCTAATATTTTGTATAGTTTCTTGAGTATTGTGAATATTTTGATGTATTTTGTGTTATTTTGTAGATAAATAAAGTTTCAGGACTCTATGGAGGTGATTCGGGGCCAAAATAGTAAAAAATAGACAAAAAGGGCAAAAATGTCATTTGGGTGTTGCGACTCGCATCCTGCGTCGCGACCGCTAACGTGCGCCAGAGTCTGCTAACGTGCACCATGACATGTGGACCAATCAGAGAAGTTTTGCTAAAATACGCCGTCTGTTAACGTGCGCCTGCCACATGTCAACATCACAGCAAATCATGCTAACGTGCGCCGGACACGTGTCATCATCACATGCTGTCGACAATCATCATCGCCATGTCATCAATGACGTCAGCACAATAATTCAGTCAGCGCCATGTCATCGCCACGTCAGCATAATTATTGAGTAATCATTCAGCGCCTGCCATGTGTCACCATCTCAGCAAAAGGTAACGCCATGTGTCCTTCATCAACGGTGCGTCGCGACGCAAAAATAATCCACTCGTCGCGACGCGCGAAGCAAATTTTTTCTATAAATAGAGGCCGAAATTTTAGAATTGAATTCATACATTCTTCTATGTAATTCCTTAAGAATACTAAGAAGATTATATCTTGTTTGTTTATTTACAGCTTTCAGTAATTAATTTTCGCATTTGCACTTTCTTTTCTTTACTTTTCAGTCTTTACTTTCTGCTATTTACTTTTACGCAACAATATTTTCCTTTCTTTACTTTTTCAGTTTTTACTTTTCAGTAATGAGTAGGTAACTCCCCCTACTGGGGTAAAAGGTAAAGCTTTTATTACTAAAATTTAGATTAATCTCTCTTAATTATAATATATAAACTAGTTAAAACCTGACTAAATGAGGATACTGCTTTATTGGTCGGTTGGTAATTATTGAAATTGGTTTTAAACCTGACTAAGCTTGGATACCGCCTAAATGGCAGGTTGGTAATTAATTATAAATTTGACTTAATCAGGTGGTTGGTAAAATCACGCAAAGTTAATATATTATAATAAGGGAGATATCTAAAATAGTAGTAATAAAAGTAGATCATTTAACCCCTAACATTTTCTTTTATTGTACTTTACATTTTTAATTTCCAGCATTTAGTTTTCAGCATTTAGTTTTCAGTATTTACTTTTCCGCATTTACTTTCTAGCATTTACTTTATGTCTTTTATTTTATTTAAGCTTTTACTAGCCGTAAATATGTGTCTTAGCTAAACCCGTCATCTAGGGTTGTGATGAATTCCAATATCACCGGTTTATAAGGGGTCAATTTACAGTTTGGGTAATATAAGGGTTTATTTATTGAGTCTTAAGCTTAATGTTTTTTGTTAACTGACCATTAATAAGATTGATTTGGTAAATTTAAAATGAACTTGGAAAATGGATTTTAGGTTTAAACCCTAGACTCAATAGCCCACGATCTTCCTTGAGGATAGATAACTCTTTAATAGATTTCCTTACAGGATAAGAATATACCTGTCGGGCGGTGGTAGCCATAATTGGAACTTAATATTAATGGATTCAGGTAACTTGGTTGACATAAGACTATAATTAATTAAGTTACACTGAGTATTTGTATCTGACCATCGGAAGAGCCTTTTGCATAATTTCGTGTTCCAGGTTAATAAACCTATATATTACACAAACGTAAAATAACCACTCATCTTTAAAAATATTTTGAAGGATTCACAACCATGGATAGTTTCTTAAATTGAATTTCACTTAATTTATGACCGCGGCGTAAACACACACGTATAACGCAAGCGCACGTATCGTTCAAGTAGTATAAAAATATCGATCCCACGAGGACTTAATATCTAAACTATTAATTTTATGAGGTCAAATGATTACTAATATCTAACAAGTTGATTGATTGATTTGAAATGGTGACGATTCTAAATTAAAAGCAAGTAAATAAAATTGTCGAAAATAGGTTTTAAGAAAATTCAATATTAAAAACTATCTAGGGTTGTGATTTCTTCCAATATCATTTTAAAGATGAAGTGGTTATCTTAAAGTTGGGTAATATATTGATTTATTAACCTGGAACACTAAATTATGTGTAAGCCTCTGTCGATGGTCAGACACAAATACCCAGTTTAACCCAATTGAACCATATGTCTATGTCAACCAAATTATCTGGATTCATTAAGTTTAAGTTCCAATTATGGCTACCCCCGCCCAACAGGTATATTCCTATCCTGTAAGGAAATCTATTAAAGGGTTATCTATCCTCAAGGAAGATCGTGGGCTATTGAGTCTAAGGCTGAAACCTAAAATCCCTATGTCTAGTTCATTTTAGATTTACCAGATCAATTTTATTAATGGCCAGTTAATGAAAAAGCATTAAGTTTAAGACACAATAAATAAATCTTTATATTACCCAAGCTATAATCTAACCCTTATAAAACGGTGATATTGGATTTCATCACAACCCCAGATAACTAATTTAGTTACCACACATAACTAGGGCTAATAAAAACTTAAAAGTAAAAGACATAAAATGAAAATGCTTGAAAGTAATTGCGGTGTAAAGTAAAAGCTGAAAAGTAAATTACAATAAAATAAAATGCTAAGGTAAAAGGAATTACTTTTACTACTACTAATTTAGATATCTCCCATAAAATAATATATAAACTTGTGATATTATTTTACCAACCGACCAATCTGGCGGTATCCTGATTAAGTCAAATAAGTCCAACCAGCCATATAGGCGGTAATATTTGTCCATAATCCAGCCATAAAGGGGGGTACCAAAATAAATTTACCAACCGACCAATCTGGCGGTATCCTTGATTAGTCAGGTTTAAACCAGATTAAATTGAATTGCCAACCGACCAATATAGCGGTATCCTTTATTAATCAGTATTTTAAATAGTGAATATATTATTTTTAAGGGAGATTAATCTAAATAGTAATAGTAAAGGAATTACCTTTCACCCTAGCTTGGGAAATTACCTCCTCATTACTGAAAAGTAAAAACTGAAAAATTAAAGAAAGAAAAGTATTGTGCGTAAAAGTAAATTGCGGAAGTAAAGTGAAAAGTAAAAGAAAGAAAAAAGAAAGTGTGAAACTGAAAATTAATTACTGAAAACTAAAACTAAACAAACTAGATACAATCTTCTTATTTATTCATTAAGAATTTCAAAGAAGAAAGTATGAATTTTACAAATGAAATGGCTTGGTATTTATAGGCAAAATTTTGCCACCATCAAATCATCAATCAATTTCTCCACCAATTACATTATTAATTTCTCCACTAATTACTCCACCAAATCCATAATTGCTCCAATAATTTCTTATCTTGTTTGGTGTTGATTTGATAATTTTTATTAATTATTAATTAATTAATATTTTGCTTTGAAAATGATTGATAATGACTTTTAATAATTACACTCCACACACTTCTGGATGGTTCATCAATTTCGGTCATGAAATCATCAGAATTCGAAAATATTTTCTCTTTCAAAGTTGTAGATCTTTGAGTCTTCTTTAATCTGGCACTTGAATCAGCTCAATCCGATATCTGAGTAAAAAGTTATGCCCAACATACGACAGATGCACAAAACTGGAATTTCCAAAACTGCACTTCGTCAAAACGCCCTTTCAAATTTCCAATCTTCAAAATTAATATATCAAGTCCAATAATTGCCCTTATTTGATCCACATTTCGTCCTAAATGATTTCATTAAGACCGATATTATTATCTGCAAAATAAACTAAAACACATCAAAACGTTCATCAAACCCGAGAAACTAAACAAAATATTAAGTAAAAGGGGCGGTAAATATTGATATATTTTCCGCTCATCACACCCCCAAACCTAACATTTTGCTAGTCCTCGAGCAAAACAACAAAATAAAATTAAAATTAAACTAAGCCACTTTCGTAGGGATCACGGTTGCATTTAGCATATGCAACAAGCCTTTAAAACCCTAGGTGTCCCTAGTGGACGAGTTGTAGTCTCGTGAGGGTTTACAGCAATGATACCCACAAACATTTTACAAAGTAAAAAGGTAGTAAAACTAATGCACACAAAAGCAAAAAGACAAGCGAAAAGAGAATAAAGATGTTAGTGACTAATCATGTGAAACTTCTACTCCAAGTTACTAGTTGTTTTGTTTTATTCTAAATTACCGAATAAGTAAATTCTCCGATTATTTTTACCATTCTCCATATACACAGCTAACAAAATATTAATCAACTCATTTTTTCCCACAACAGTCACAAGTGCAATTGATAAGAGAATAATATTTTTGTCCTAAGGTTCTATTAGATTTCACACCTTTTTATAGTAATGGAGTAAATTTTTTTTTTTTTTTTTTTTTTTGATTTTTTTGATTTTTCTGATTTTTTTTTTCTATTTTTTATTTATATACAATATCTTCTGCCTATGTAGCGAGCTTTGGGTCGGTGGCTCCCAAACCAGTTGGCTTTAGGGCACCAGGTGTTAAGACACCCCTAAGGACTTAATTACCCAGACTTCAGATATATATATTTTTGCAACATCCTTGATCCATGTAACGAGCTTTGGGCCAGTGACTCCCAAACCAGTTGGTTTTAGGGCACTAGGTGTTAAAACACCCTTACAGACTTAATAACCCGGATCTTAGATGCTTTATTTTTTTTTTTTATTTTTTTTTTACTCCATCACTTTTTGAGATGCTTCCTCCAATTAAACTATAGCACTGAATATTACAATCCTGTCAGTTACAGCTCATGTCCGTATGTTACTATGCATGTTGATAATATCTGCTAACTAAACATATGAAGATTCCTTTTTAGTCAGTTTTAAGGAGAATTCACAAATTAAATAATTCAAAATGAAATAAACAAAAATTAACTTGTTTCGAAATAGGTTTGAGATACGTCTCAGGAGTGGAATTGTGTATGTAATTTGTGAATTGCTATATTAACATATCCACTGGGATGCGTCTCAAGAGTCGAAGATAGATCATCTAAAGACTCCTTTCTCAAGCCATCCCTAATGAATTTAATTTTGTCTTCGCGATTATCAGACACCATTCCTAAAGAACGACAACGAGTGTTGCAATTAAATCGTGCACATTTGTAACAAACACCCATTTGCTTAGCTCTACGTTTCTTTGAATAGGTGCTTCTTCCAAAACCAGGCAGATGTGAAATAAAAGAGTCAGAAGACTCACCTGCCAATCGGACTCGTGCTTCAATTACCCAACGAATATCATTAGGAACACCGTGAATTGTCAGTAACCTCATCCGTTCCAAGCGAGCTTTGTAAACTTTCATCAGAGATTTTGAGGGAGAGAAGGAAATTGCTTGCGAAGATTTGCGAGAGCAGCTTCCATTTTGAAATGACTAATCCTGCAAAAATTAAACACACAAAAATAAAACACACCAAATCATAATATATACACAAATTGCATGGGTTGCCTCCCTGCTAGCGCTAAGTTTAAAGTCGTCAGCCAGACTTGGCTTCTCGAACGTTAAGCTGGATCTGAAAGTGTAACACTTTCTTTTTGTCGCTCAAATGATTCTCCCCAGTAGTGCTTGACACGCTTGTTTTTAACCTTGAAAGTTTTGTTAGCGTCAGGATCATGTATCTCAACGGCTCTATTTGGTAAAACTTTGGTGATCACAAATGGACCTAACCACCGTGATTTTGGCTTCCATGGGAAGAATTTCACCCTTGATTTGTTTAACAGTACCTTCTGCCCTGGTTCCAGTTGTATGCGCACTAACTTCTCATCATGTCTTTTCTTGCCTTTTTCTTTGTACAATTTGGCATCTTCAAAAGGCTGATGTGTGAAATTCCTCCAATTCGTTGAGCTGGTGGAACTTTTTCTCTTCTGTTGCTTGTAGAGCAAGAATTGGCTCTTTCAGTGCAAAAGATGTTTTATCTTTAGGCTCCACAGGCAATTGACATGTTTTAAGTTTGTCAGTAGAACTTTGTCTTTCATCAGAGTTCTGAATGGTACTGTGTATCACATCGAGTTTGAAACATTCCTCCTTCTTTTCATCATCTGGGAAATTCATGGCCTTGAAAACATTGAATGTTACTTCTTGGTCCTGTACCCTCATGGTTAGTTCTCCTTTTTGTACATCAATAATGGTTCGACCTGTAGCCAAGAATGGTCTCCCAAGGATGATTGGCACGTCTGCGTCTTCCTCCATATCAAGGACAATAAAATCTGCTGGGAAAATGAATTTGTCAACCTTGACCAGCACATCATCAACTACACCTCTTGGAAATACGAGCGTTCTATCAGCAAGTTGCAGTGAGACTGAAGTTGGCATTGTTTCTCCAATCTGTAATTTCCTGAAAATAGAAAAAGGCATCAAGTTAACACTAGCACCTAAATCACATAAAGCCTTACCAAAGTTATGTTCTCCTATGACGCAAGGAACAGTGAAACTGCCAGGATCTTTCAACTTTGGGGGAAGTTTCCTCTGAATGATGGCACTGCATTCTTCTGTTAATGCTACTGTCTCGTAATCTCCCAATCTCCGTTTTCGTGAAAGAATATCTTTCATGAATTTGGCATAGGTGGGCATTTGTTCCAACGCTTCTGCAAATGGAATGTTGATATGCAGCTTTTTGAATATTTCCAGGAACCGGGAAAATTGCTTGTCCAATTTGTTCTTCTGAAGACGTTGAGGAAAAGGTGGAGGTGGAGTGATCTGTTCTTTTTCCTTTGCTTCTTTTTCCTCCATTTGTTGCTTTGTTTCTTTTGGAACTTCCTCAGCAGTTGAATTGACTCCAACATCTTTGTTGATTTCAGTACCGCTCTTTAACATGATGGCATGGCATTGCTCCTTCCCCATGTTCCTTGGATTTGGCTCTGTGTTGCTAGGAAGGGTACCTGGCGGTCTGTAACTTTGAGCATTTGCCAGTTGTCCCATTTGATTCTCCAGTGCTTTAATAGAAGCAGATTGACTTTGAATTAATGTTGCTTGGGATTGAAACATAGCATCGTATTTTGCTTCTTGCTTTTTAAATCTTGCAAACCATTCTTTCATTTCTGGTTCTTTTTCATGCTCCTGGCCTTTGTTCTGTTGCTGAAATTCAGGTGGTGGATAGTTCTGCTGTTGGCCTGAATTGTTACTCCATGATAAATTAGGATGATTCCTCCACCCTGGGTTGTAGGTGTTGGAATATGGATTGTTCCCCTGTCTGTTGAAATTGTTGACATAATTCACCGTTTCTTCATGTTGTTTAGGTTCTGGTGCTCCTCCATATGGTGAACTTGTGGATCCAGTGATGTTCACAACTTGCGTGCTAAGTGTTTCTAGACATTTGCATATCTGATCCAGCCTGGTATTCACTGCTGTGTTTGCTCCAACTTCATAAATTCCTGCAATTCTTTGGATCATGCTTCTTTCTGTTGGCCACAAGGAATTGTTGTTGGCCATTTCTTCGATTAGGTCCCAGGCTTGATCTTCTCCTTTTGCCATCAAGGCTCCTCCAGCAGCAGCATCGATTGTGGTTCTCATTATTCCAGAAAGTCCATTATAGAATGTTTGAACTTGAAGCCATTTTGGAATCTCATGGTGAGGACATTTCCGGAGCAAATCTTTGTACCTTTCCCAAGCTTCGCAGAGGGATTCTGAATCTTGTTGTACAAAGGATGTGATGTCATTCCTCAGCTTTCCGGTTCTGGCTGGTGGAAAGTACTTTGCAAGAAATTTGGTGGCTAAAGTGTTCCAAGTTGTGATAGAACCTGGTGGTAGTGAATGTAGCCAAGCTTTAGCTCTGTCCTTCAAGGAGTATGGAAAAACTCGCAGTCTCATTGCTTCTTCCGCTTCTCGGTTGTAATTAAAAGTGCCGCAAACTTCCAGGAAGTTGCTGATGTGGGAATTCGGATCTTCAGTTGCATTCCCCCCAAACTGAACTGAGTGCTGAATCATCTGAATGCATGTTTTGATGTCACATGCATTTGCTGGTAAGGGAGGAAGTACAATGCAAGAAATGAGTCTGTCAATCACCGGAATGGTTCTGTCTCGAATGGGAATTGGTGGTGCAACGTTCAAAGGTTCAGGTTCCATGTTGACTAAAGCTTCTTGGCCTTCTCGCCTTTCCCTTCTCAACTGTCTGATGGTTCTTTCAATTTCTGGGTCAAGCGATCGGAGTTCAAAGCTTCTGGTTCGTCTCATGTAGTTTCTGAGAACCTGAAACACAAGAAAACAAAAACAATAAGTAAAAAGAAATTAGATACAAGTAACGTATCTAACCCCTAAATTAATAGTGAAAGATAAATAAGTCCCCGGCAACGGCGCCAAAAACTTGACCGGCGTAAACACACACGTATAACGCAAGCGCACGTATCGTTCAAGTAGTATAAAAATATCGATCCCACGAGGACTTAATATCTAAACTATTAATTTTATGAGGTCAAATGATTACTAATATCTAACAAGTTGATTGATTGATTTGAAATGGTGACGATTCTAAATTTAAAAGCAAGTAAATAAAATTGTCGAAAATAGGTTTTAAGAAAATTCAATATTAAAAACTATCTAGGGTTGTGATTTCTTCCAATATCATTTTAAAGATGAAGTGGTTATCTTAAAGTTGGGTAATATATTGATTTATTAACCTGGAACACTAAATTATGTGTAAGCCTCTGTCGATGGTCAGACACAAATACCCAGTTTAACCCAATTGAACCATATGTCTATGTCAACCAAATTATCTGGATTCATTAAGTTTAAGTTCCAATTATGGCTACCCCCGCCCAACAGGTATATTCCTATCCTGTAAGGAAATCTATTAAAGGGTTATCTATCCTCAAGGAAGATCGTGGGCTATTGAGTCTAAGGCTGAAACCTAAAATCCCTATGTCTAGTTCATTTTAGATTTACCAGATCAATTTTATTAATGGCCAGTTAATGAAAAAGCATTAAGTTTAAGACACAATAAATAAATCTTTATATTACCAAGCTATAATCTAACCCTTATAAAACGGTGATATTGGATTTCATCACAACCCCAGATAACTAATTTAGTTACCACACATAACTAGGGCTAATAAAAACTTAAAAGTAAAAGACATAAAATGAAAATGCTTGAAAGTAATTGCGGTAAAGTAAAAGCTGAAAAGTAAATTACAATAAAATAAAATGCTAAGGTAAAAGGAATTACTTTTACTACTACTAATTTAGATATCTCCCATAAAATAATATATAAACTTGTGATATTATTTTACCAACCGACCAATCTGGCGGTATCCTGATTAAGTCAAATTAAGTCCAACCAGCCATATAGGCGGTAATATTTGTCCATAATCCAGCCATAAAGGCGGTACCACCAAAATAAATTTACCAACCGACCAATCTGGCGGTATCCTTGATTAGTCAGGTTTAAACCAGATTAAATTGAATTGCCAACCGACCAATATAGCGGTATCCTTTATTAATCAGTATTTTAAATAGTGAATATATTATTTTTAAGGGAGATTAATCTAAATAGTAATAGTAAAAGAATTACCTTTCACCCTAGCTTGGGAAATTACCTCCTCATTACTGAAAAGTAAAAACTGAAAAATGAAAAATTAAAGAAAGAAAAGTATTGTGCGTAAAAGTAAATTGCGGAAAGTAAAAACTGAAAAGTAAAGAAAAGAAAGTGCGAAACTGAAAATTAATTACTGAAAACTAAAAATAAACAAACTAGATACAATCTTCTTATTTATTCATTAAGAATTTCAAAGAAGAAAGTATGAATTTTACAAATGAAATGGCTTGGTATTTATAGGCAAAATTTTGCCACCATCAAATCATCAATCAATTTCTCCACCAATTACATTATTAATTTCTCCACTAATTACTCCACCAAATCCATAATTGCTCCAATAATTTCTTATCTTGTTTGGTGTTGATTTGATAATTTTTATTAATTATTAATTAATTAATATTTTGCTTTGAAAATGATTGATAATGACTTTTAATAATTACACTCCACACACTTCTGGATGGTTCATCAATTTCGGTCATGAAATCATCAGAATTCGAAAATATTTTCTCTTTCAAAGTTGTAGATCTTTGAGTCTTCTTTAATCTGGCACTTGAATCAGCTCAATCCGATATCTGAGTAAAAAGTTATGCCCAACATACGACAGATGCACAAAACTGGAATTTCCAAAACTGCACTTCGTCAAAACGCCCTTTCAAATTTCCAATCTTCAAAATTAATATATCAAGTCCAATAATTGCCCTTATTTGATCCACATTTCGTCCTAAATGATTTCATTAAGACCCGATATTATTTTATCTGCAAAATAAACTAAAACACATCAAAACGTTCATCAAACCCGAGAAACTAAACAAAATATTAAGTAAAAGGGGCGGTAAATATTGATATATTTTCCGCTCATCAATTTACTTTCTAGCCATTTTATTTACTTATTTTAATTTAAAGTCACCATTCCAATAAAAAAATCAATCCATTAGATACTTGTAAAAATTTGGCTTCATAAATTAATATCTTAGGTATTAAGTCCTCGTGGGATCGACACTTTTTATACTACGTGAACGATACGTGCGCTTGAGTTATACGCGTGTGATTACGCACCAGTCAAGTTTTTGGCACTGTTACCGGGGATTTATTTATCTTTCACTATTAGTTTTGAGGTTAGATACCCTTACTTGTATCTAAATTTCTTTTTACTTATTATTTCCGTTTTCTTGTGTTTCAGGTTCTCAAACACTACATGAGACGAACCAGAAGCTTTGAGATCTGACCGCTTGACCCAGAAATTGAAAGAACCATCAGACAGTTGAGAAGGGAAAGACGAGAAGGCCAAGAAGCACTGATCAACATGGAACCTGAACCTTTGGAGGTTGTACCACCAATTCCCATTCGAGACCGAACTATTCCGGTGGTTGATGGCTTCATTTCCTATATTATACTTCCTACATTACTAGCAAATGCGCATGACATCAAAACATGCATTCACATGATACAGCAGTCAGTTCAGTTTGAGGGGAATGCAACTGAAGATCCTAATGCCCATATCAGCAACTTCCTGGAAAATTGCGGCACTTTCAATTATAATCGAGCGGCTGAAGAAGCAATGAGACTTCATGTTTTTCCATATTCCTTGAAAGACAGAGCTAAGGCTTGGCTATATTCATTACCAGCAGGTTCCATCACAACTTGAAACACTCTAGCCACCAAATTCCTTGTAAAGTACTTTCCACCAGCCAGAACTACAAAGTTGATGAATGACATTACATCCTCTATGCAACATGACTCAGAAGCCCTCTGCGAAGCTTGGGAAATGTACAAATATTTACTTAGAAAATGTCATCACCATGAGATTGCAAAGTGGCTACGAGTCCAAACCTTCTATAATGGACTTTCTGGAATAATGAGAACCACAATTGATGCTGCTGCTGGAGGATCTTTGATGGCAAAAGAAGAAGATCAAGCCTGTGACCTAATTGAAGAAATGGCCAACAATAATTCTTTGTGGCCAACAAAAAGGAGCATGATCTAACGAATTGTTGGAATTTATGAAGTTTGAGCCAACACAGCAGTAAACGCCAAGCTGGATCAGATATGCAAATTCATGGAAGCTCTCAACATGCAAGGTAATACTGGATCCATAAGTTCACCATATGGAGGAGCACCAGAGACAAACCAACATAAAGAAACGGTGAATTATGTCAATAATTTCAAAAGACAGGGGAACAATCTATATTCCAACACCTACAACCTAGGGTGAAGGAATCATCCCAATTTTGCATGGAGCAACAATTCAAGACAAAAGAACAATCCACCACCAGGATTCCAACAGCAAAACCAGGAGGATGAAAAAGAACCAGGAATAGCGGAAGTACTGGCCTAGTTAAAAAAATATGATGCTTTGATTCAAAGCCAATCTGCGTCTATTAAAGCACTGGAAAGTCAAATTGGACAACTGGCTAATGCTCAGAGTTACAGACCGCCAGAAAATCTTCCCAGCAACACAGAACCAAATCCAAGGAACATGGGGAAGGAGCAATGTCATGCCATCATTTTAAAAAGTGGTACAGAAATCAACAAAGATGTTGGAATCAAGGCATCCATTGAAGAAGTTCCAAAAGAAAGCAGCGAAGAAGTTCCATAAATGAAGGAAAAAGAAGCAAAGGAAAAAGATCAAGAAAGAATCACTCTACCTCCACCTTTTCCATAGCGTCTCTAGAAAAACAAACTGGACAAGCAGTTTGCTCGATTTTTGGAGGTCTTCAAAAAGCTGCATTTCAACATTCCATTTGTAGAAGAGTTGGAACAAATGCCCAGCTATGTCAAATTCATGAAAGACATTTTGTCACGAAAACGGAGATTGGGAGATTACGAGACAGTAGCATTGTCAGAAGAGTGCATCGCCATTATTCAGAGGAAACTTCCCCCAAAGTTGAAAGATCCTGGCTGTTTCACCATTCCTTGCATCATAGGAGAGCATAACTTCGGTATGGCTTTGTGTGATCTAGGTGCGAGTGTTAACTTGATGCCTTTTTCTATTTTCAGGAAATTTCAGATTGGAGAAACAATGCCCACTTCAGTCTCTCTGCAACTTACTGATAGAACACTCGTATTTCCGAGAGGTGTAGTTGAGGATATGCTGGTCAAGGTTGACAAATTTATTTTTCCAGCAGATTTTATTGTCCTTGATATGGAGGAAGACGAAGATGTGTCGATCATCTTCGGGAGACCATTCTTGGCTACAGGTCGAACCATTATTGATGTACAAAAATGAGAACTAACCATGAGGGTACATGACAAAGAAGTAACATTTAATGTTTTCAAAGCCATGAATTTCCCGGATGACAAAAATAAGGAGGAATGTTTCAGACTTGATGTGATTCATAGTACCATCCAGAACTCCAATGCAATGCAAAGCTCTACTGACAAACTTAAAGCATGTCAACAGTCTGTGGAGCCTGAAGATAAAGTTTATTGCACACTGAAGAAGCATATTCTTGCATTACAAGCAGCATAAGAGAAACAGTTCCACCAGCTCAAAAAATTGTAGGAATTTCACATACAACCTTTTGAGAATGCCAAACTGTACAAAGAAAAGGCCAAGAAGAGACATGATGAGAAGTTCGTGTGCATACAACTAGAACCATGGCAGATGGTACTGTTAAAAAAATCAAGGTTGAAACTCTTCCCATGGAAGCCAAAATCACGGTGGTCAGGTCCATTCTTAATCACCAAAGTTTTACCAGATAAAGCCGTTGAGTTATATGATCCTAACTCCAACAAAATATTCAAGGTTAAAAACAAGCGTGTCAAGCACTACTGAGGAGAATCAATTGAGCAACAAAAATAAAATGTCACACTTTCAGATCCAGCCTAATGTTCGGGCAGTCATGTCTAGCTGACGACTTTAAACTTAGCGCTAGCAGAGAGGAAACCCATGCAATTTGTGTATATATTATGATTTGGTGTGTTTTATTTTGGTGTGTTTAATTTTTACAGGTAAAGTCATTTCAGGATGGAAGACGCTCTCGCAAATCTTCACAAGCAATTTCCTTCTCTCCCTCAAAATATTCTGCTGAAAGTTTACAAAGCTCGCTTGGAACGAATGAGACTTCTGATGATCAAAGGTATTCCTAATGACATTCGTTGGATTATTGAAGCACGAGTCCGATTGGTAGGTGAGTCTTCTGACTCTTTTGTATTATATCTCTCTGGTTTATGAAGAAGCACCTACGCTAAAAAGAGAAGAGCTAAAAAGATGGGTGTTTGCTATAAATGTGCTCGCATGACATGTAATACTCGTTGTCGTTTTTTAGGAATGGTGTATGATAACCGTGAAGATAAAATTAAATTCATTAGGGATGGCTTGAGTAAGGAGTATTTGGATGACATATCTAAGACTCTTGAGACGCATTCCAGTGGATATGTGCATCATGCAATTCACATGTTATATACACAATTCCAAAAAGAAAGACAACAATTAAGTCTCGGGAATCTGACTTTAAAAGACCTTGTTTGCCAATTTATAAGAAAATTAGATGGGAAGCTTGTCCCTGACGCATAGACGTCATTCAAGCCGTTACTTCTTGTAAATATTATTATCTCTTTGTCTTTTCCTAATAATTGTGATTTGTATTGTCATTTTCTTTTATTTTCTCCGACAAGATCCAGACTTTTTGACTTTTCACGATCTATTTTGCTTTTTAGCTAATAATTGTCATTTCGCAGGTACTAGTGCTATTTTTACTCAGCCTTTTTCAGGTGTTATAAATTCAACTCATCATTGCACTTTTGAAGGCATCCAGAGCCGAGAAAGAAATACATAAAAATGGAAGCCACTTCAAGAAGACGAGTTGTAAACATTTATGTATTTTGTGGTACTAGTGTTGGTTCTAATCCAGAATACGTTGGAGCAGCACAAGAATTGGGTCGAGTCATTACCGAAAGGAATATGTACTTAGTATATGGCGCTGGCAATCTTGGACTAATGAGGATTGTTTCAAGGGCTGTACAGGAAGGAGACAGTCAAGTCTTGGGAATCATCCCAAAACCTTTGACAGATGCGAATCTTATAGGACCATCAAACGGAGAGGAACTGATCATGCCGGGTATGTCTGAACGACTGGTAAAAATGATTAACCGTGTTGATGCTTTTATTTCTTTGTCAGGTGGCTTGGGCACGATGGGGGAAATTTTTACAGTGCTATCTTAGGCGAACTTGAACATACACCAGAAACCGCTTGGACTGTTTAATGTTGATGGATTTTATGATTTTCTTTGTGTATTTCTTGATGATGCCCAGAGAAATGGGTTCGTGTCAAAACCTGTAAAAGAACTCATCTTTACTGCCAGAACTGCACCGAATTTAATTGATCAAATTTTAGCATTTGAACCACAAATTGACCCTATCCCTTATAAGATTAACTGGTCTGATAATGATCATGGTAAGAAGCGTCGGATAAATCTGGATCTTAACCTTTAATTCTTCATTTAGATGTAGAATTTCAGCTAACCAGGTACTGTTTCTAAACTCTTCTTCTACTTTTTAAGACATTGGGGACAATGTCTCATTTAGGTTTGGGGGAGGGGAATAGTTGACTAGTATCTTGTTTTTATTATGTTGTTTTTAGTTAAAAAATTTCAAAAAATTCAAAAAATATATTTTGTGTTTTTGTGTTTTTAACTTGATTAATAAGGTAAAATTGGTATGAGATAGCTGTATAAGGAATTTCCACTCCTGAGACGTATCTCAACCTATTTCGAAACAAGTTAATTTTTGTTTATTTCCTTTTGAATTATTTAATTTGTGAATTCTCCATAAAACTGACTAAAATTGATCTTCATCTGCTCAGTTGACATGTATTATCAACTTGCATGGTAACATACAGACATGAGTTGTAATTGAAAAGTTTGTAATATTCAATGCTCTAGTTTAATTGGGGGAAATATCTAAAAAAATGATGGAATAAAAAAAAAAAAAAAAATTTACATCTGGGATCCGAGTAATTAAGTCCGTAGGGGTGTTTTAACACCTAGTGCCTTAAAACCAACTGGTTTGGGAGTCACTGGCCTAAAGCTCGCTACATGGATCAAAATGTTAGAAAAAATATATATATATCTGAAATCCGAGTTATTAAGTCTGTAGGGGTGTCTTAACACCTGGTGCCCTAAAGCCAACTGGTTTGGGAGTCACTGGCCTAAAGCTCGCTACATGGATGAAGGATATTGTATATAAATAAAAAAAATCAGAAAAATCAGAAAAATATTCCATTGCTTAAAAAAAGGTGTGAATTCTGATATAACTTTAGGATACAAATATTACTCTCTTCTCAACTACACTTGTGATTATTGTGGGGAAAAATGAGTTGATTAATATTTTGTTGGTTGTGTATATGGAGAATGGTAAAAATAATCGGAGAATTTACTTATTCGGTCATTTAAAAAGAAAGAAAACAACTCTTAACTTGGATAAGAAGTTTCACATGTTTAGTCACTAACTTGTTTATTCTCTTTTCTATTGTCTTTTTGCTTTTGTGTGTATTAGTTTTAATATTGACTTTTGTGGGTATCTTTACTATAAGCCCTCACGAGACTACAACTCGTCCAATAGGGACACCTAGGGTTTAAAGGCTTGTTGCATACGCTAAATGCAACCGTGATCCCTACGAAAGTGGCTTAGTTTAATTTTTATTTTAAAGATGTTTATGTTATGTTATTTTATTATTTTGCTCGAGGACTAGAAAAATGATAGGTTTGGGGGTGTGATGAGTGGTAAATGTATCACTATTTCCCACTCATTTGACCTAATATTTTGTATAGTTTCTTGAGTTTTGTGAATATTTTGATGTATTTTGTGTTATTTTGTAGATAAATAAAGTTTCAGGACTCTTTGGAAGTGATTCGGGGCCAAAATAGTAAAAAATGGTCAAAAAGAGCAAAACTGTCATTTGGGCATCGCGACCGCTAACGTGCGCCGGAGTCTGCTAACGTGCGCCGGGACACGTGGACCAATCAGAGAAGTTTTTCTAAAATACGCCGTCTGTTAACATGCGTCGAATCTGCTAACGTACGCCTGCCACGTGTCAACATCACAGCAAATCATGCTAACGTGCGCCGGACACGTGTCATCATCACATACTGTTGAAAATCATCATTGCCACATCATCAATGACGTCATCATAATAATTCAGTCAGCGCCACATCATCGCCACGTCAGCATAATTATTGAGTAATCATTCAGCATCTGCCACGTGTCATCATCTCAGCAAAAGGCAACGCCACGTGTCCTTCATCAACGGTGCGTCGTGACGTAAGAACAATCCCCGCGATGCGACGCGTGAAGCACATTTTTTTCTATAAATAGAGGCCGAAATTTCAGAATTGAATTCATACATTCTTCTATGTAATTCCTTAAGAATACTAAGAAGATTGTATCTTGTTTATTTATTTACAGCTTTCAGTAATTAATTTTCACATTTGCACTTTCTTTTCTTTACTTTTCAGTCTTTACTTTCTACTATTTACTTTTACTTAACAATACTTTCCTTTCTTTACTTTTTCATTTTTTACTTTTCAGTAATGAGGAGGTAACTCCCCCCTGCTACCATATAGGCGGTATCCAAGCTTAGTCAGGTTTAAAACCAATTTCAATAATTACCAACCGACCAATAAAGCGGTATCCTCATTTAGTCAGGTTTTAACTAGTTTATATATTATAATTAAGGGAGATTAATCTAAATTTTAGTAATAAAAGCTTTACCTTTTACCCCAACATTTTCTTTTATTGTACTTTTACATTTTTAATTTCCAGCATTTACTTTTCAGCATTTACTTTTCAGTATTTACTTTTCCGCATTTACTTTCCAACATTTACTTTATGTCTTTTATTTTATTTAAGCTTTTACTAGCCGTAAATATGTGTCTTAGCTAAACCAGTTATCTAGGGTTGTGATGAATTCCAATATCACCGGTTTATAAGGGGTCAATTTACAGTTTGGGTAATATAAGGGTTTATTTATTGAGTCTTAAGCTTAATGCTTTTTGTTAACTGGCCATTAATAAGATTGATTTGGTAAACTTAAAATGAACTTGGAAAAAGGATTTTAGGTTTAAACCCTAGATTCAATAGCCCACGATCTTCCTTGAGGATAGATTTAATAGATTTCTTTACATGATAGGAATATACCTGTCGGGCGGGGGTAGCCATAATTGGAACTTAATATTAATGGATTCAGGTAACTTGGTTGACATAGGAATATGAATAATTAAGTTACACTGGGTATTTATATCTGACCATCGGAAGAGGCTTTTGCATAATTTCGTGTTCCAGGTTAATAAACCGATATATTACACAAACGTAAATTAACCACTTCATCTTTAAAAAGATTTTGGAAGGATTCACAACCATGGATAGTTTCTTAATATTGAATTTCACTTAATTTACTTTCTAGCCATTTTATTTACTTGTTTTAATTTAAAGTCACCATTCCAATCAAAAAATCAATCCATTAGATATTTGTAAAAATTGGCTTCATAAATTAATAGCTTAGGTATTAAATCCTCGTAGGATCGATACTTTTATACTACTTGAACGATACGTGCGCTTGCGTTATACGCGTGTGATTACGCACCGGTCACCTACAAACCAAAGTGTTAATGTGGTTTGTAATATGTGCATAACTACATGAAGCGTTATAGTTAATTATCACACAAAAGTTACTACTAAGGAGATGATTGTCGCAAATCTATACATGGAGCCAAGTGTAGAAGATCAATGAATGCCTTGGTAAAATTATGTATATTGTTGGAGTTGGTGCTTTGAGCGCTAATCCGAATAATGTATTGTACTTTTTATTTTATTATTTATTAATAAAATAAATACATTTTCATTTCAGTTTGTTAATGATATTATAATTGTGTCATTATCTCTTAGTGCATATTGATTTAATATATATATATATATATTATATATATATATATAATATATATATATATATATATATATATATTCTTAGTCATTTGTTTTGGAATACGGTCGGATTCCTATAACCTAGAAGACTAGAACTTGTCATATATTGAAATTGGAGTTCCAAAAGTCTAACTCAATGGACCATGATTAAGGAAAGTTTGTATAGACATGTGGGTATTCCTTAGAGCTAATACTGAATGAATCACAGATGATTCCTAATAGTTGGTAGTACACTTCATCGTCAATAGTAATACCTCAATTCGAGTAGCATATGTGATTCTTTGATTATAAGATAACACTGATTTTGTTTGTGATCTTCCACACTTTTATGACATGTATGTCAGAAACCTTCTATGGTCTGACTACTAGATATTTGTTGGGTGTGGATCTATGCACTCGTTAATCGGTGCATATCAAGATAGGATCTGTCTGCTTGTATGTGTACCATAAGGGGATTAGATATCCACGTTTATAAGTCACGATTCTTAAGACTTTGGCCAAAACCAATCACCTAGGGTTGATCACATATACATCAGAAATAGTATTATGATTAGTTATAAAGAATCATGGACATATCGACAATATGAGATGTGCGCCTTGGAAACTTGACGGTATAATCTATATTTCCTAAGCACAACTCAGATAGCCTACGACATAATGATTGCTGAACATATATGATGACCTAAACTTGTATAGTTCAGAAAGGTCATTCATGTTCTTCGTAATTTCAGAGCGTTTGAATTGCGTATATATGAGCAAGGGTCATATTATGAACGTGTATGAACTTAGAGAGTCCCACAATATGAAGTGTACTCGTTGAGCACTCAGGTACCCAATTATATTTGATAACAAATAATATTTGATATTATAATTATCAATCAAAATAATTAAGTATTATTAGATAACATTAATTATTTACTAGAACAATTGAGATTAATTAGATTAATCAAACTTAATTAATAGTTAAATAAATAATCACATAAAGACATTGTTGTAATTTCAGAAATATTTCTACAATTTGAAGGTATTTTGGTAATTACAATATATGCAATAATAGATGTATTTTACTTGATTTAATTTGATTAATCAAGTTATTAGACAAAGTGATAAGATTACACCTTATATGCATATTTAGACAAATTGGATTAAGCTCACCAAAAAATTGATTAAAACTTTTATTAATTAACAATGAAATGCTTAATCATAAAAGATAAGCTTAGGCATTTTTGATTAGTAAGTTTTAACCTAAAGAAAATAATTGTGAGAGAAGATTTGGAAGTTCTCTATAATTTTCAACTTTGAAGATTTAATCTTTCATCCAAACTTGCTATATACGTTTGATGTTTTCTAATAAGCTATGTTCATTAATGACTTAATATAATTAGTGAAGCATATGGTGATGTATTATGTATTTAATGCATAATAACATAACTTAAAGTTGAAATAAAGTTAAAGATTTGTGTTTAGAGGCTTAGGAAGCATTAAATCACAATTTGGTTTTGATTGGGTCAAGTTTTGTGTATGTTGGACATAAAACACAAACAATTGGAGTTTTCAAATCTAGATAAAAGTTTGAAACTTTGGCAACCATTATAGAATCACTTGACCACCTTTAAGTGACCTAAAATTGTTCAAGGGTTACTTCTTTGTGGAATTCTTGTTTGGTTTGAATTTTAGAATCAAATTTATGCATATAATTATTTTGAATAGATTTATATTTTGTAAAAATATAAATCTATTTTGAAAGATATAATTTTTATTTTTTAATATGTGTTGATGTTGGTTTTGATGTTAAAAATTAGATTTTGGGTGTTTGGAAGTGTTTTAAAAAAATTAGAAGAAAATTGGTTGAAAAACCTATTTTCATCAGCTATTTAAAATTCTAGAGAGCTAATTCTCAACCAATATTTTTTAATTAAAAAAAATGTATGCGCATGCGCACCAGTGTGAGCGCAACATGCGTACTCCGAATATGAATTTTTTCGAGCTTCCGGACTTCGATTCATCTCGGAGTTTTTCATATGGACTCGAAATGGAATATAATATCCCATTTAATTATTTAAAAATACAGTTGTGTTCAATATCTGATGGTTTGACCAATTTTCTGTTGTGCGGGGCTCCGATCCGACCCTGGGGGATCCAAATTCACCCCAATATATGTCATATCCCAGATTATCAGGACATGATCGGCATGAGACAGTGATACTATATTTATAAGCCTCTGACATGAATATACATAGCATGACATGATTTATAAATGAATTGTCTGATACATAAATACACATGAATTACAAGAAAATAATGTTATACATTCCGATCTATATATGAAAGTCATATGGCCTCGCAGTCTCACGTGGCAGATAGTTAAACATGTGGACCCTTAACACCATGCTCCTAATGACGACAGCTGGTATACATCTTCTCTTAACCTTGTCCTATGCATGCTTGAAATTCTACAACACAAACTGAGAAATGGGGAAGTAAGTTGTTGTAAAATCCCAGATTTTCAGGATAGTTCTGGAAGGTTCCCGGACTAAAGTTATAGTCTCATAACATGATGATAATAAATAATAAGAGTTCAAGTGATGATATATGGATTAGAATAATATAAAGTGAAGATTTGTCGCGTTAGAAGACGCGTCGTCTCAAAACTCAGTTACATAATTTTTATTATACGCGTAAAGTTTTCCGTTTCGGTAACAAAGATAGTAAACGAACTCCGATTGAGTTTATTTTTGAACCATCAGACTCTTTTTTCTGAGACAAACATTTTTCGTGTTGAACACTTTTTGAAATTCGCAAAAGAAGGGATTCAAAAATATGAATTTCAGAAGAGACCCCAAATAAGGGGCTTAGTTGCAAAAATACGGGGACCAAGATGATATATTCCCAGAAGATTATAAAAACCTCTAAATTTATGAAAATCACGAAATTGGCAAACCTTCACATTTCCCTCCACCTGTCTCATTGTCTCCAAACGTGGGAGAGAGATAAGCCTTTCACTTGTGGTCCTCCGGCCAACATCGCGCTGGCGAACCACCAGCTCTCGAAGCACCCAGCCATGGCGCACCTGCTAGTGGCCGGCGCTGTCGTATGGATCATCGCAATCGGTGCAAACAAGAAAGAACATGCGTGTGAGATGGGTTTCATGGTTCGGCTCGTCGGTTCGATTAATGACCCGAGCCACCCGCCAAATCAAAGCCCTTGACGAGTACAACAAGAAGGTGGTGATGGTTTCTCCGATCCGTGCTCGGTTGCACGGAAATCAAGACAAAACCATTGTAGAACACAGAAGTGGACTACACTGTCCGGGCTCGCGGCCCTGTCGGGAGTACGGAGTAGCCCACAGGGGACTAAACCAGAGAAATAAGATGGAGTTGCCACTTCTGTGTTCTACAGTCTGGCTACTCCACTGGGGAATATGGTTGGTTTAGTCCTATTTTTATAATGGGAAGCTAGGGTTTCTAGGTAATGAAGGAAATCATGCAAAAAAAGGATGTGTTTAATTAGTTTATTTTGGGAAAGAATATTTGTATTTTTGGTGGGGGAATATCTTTAATTTGGGATGTGATTGGATTTGATTGGATTTAAATCTTTGGTAATTATGAAGGTGATTTGGTGGGGATTTGATTTAATTAGGAAGGATATTTATTTGGATTAGATTTAATTTAGACATGTGTTTAATGTGTTGAATATTTTTGGATGGGATTTGTGGGCTTGGCTCTTTGGTGGGCCTGGGCGTGGGGCTTGGTTCTTTGGCTTGTGGGAATTTTAGGTTGAGGCTAACAGTAAAACGGAAATACCGATGGTCGTTCGAACGCATTTCCAGACGCTACACGAACTCCCGCAATCTGTTTACCGTTCGAACGCGCTTCCGAACGATGGACGAACACACATGCAGTGAACATACGAATTAAATCTGATGACATACTTATTTTTGAATTTTCCCTTCCGACGTCCTTTTCCCGCAACTTCTGCAACCTATCGGGTAGTGCCTCCATACGAGGCTCATCATCGGGCTTTATGCAAAGATACAAGTGTGTACAGTCGCCCCCACTTTGACGGGCTTGTACAGTGTGTGTGATAGTGACAATCCTATCAAATTCTTGCATGCATTTTTACTTACCTGGCTCGCCAGCTGTTGCATGACTTACCTGTTGTTCTGAGATGCTTCAAACTGAGTTGATGGTGGTGAGGTGCGGCGACCTCTAAGGTTCATCCCTGCAAGATGTTGCGATATCTACAATTCATTACTGAACTGAGCTGATGAGAGGTAGTCCATTCCCGAACCGTTACTACTAGGTGGTCCATTCCTGAACCGTTACTGTGAGGTGGTCCATTCCCGAACCGTTACTGTGTGATGGTCCATTCCCGAACTGTTACTATGAGGTGGTCCATTCCCGAACCGTTACTATGAGGTGGTCCATTCCCGAACCGTTACTTGGTTTATCTTTTTGTTCTTCGTTGCTTGTACTCGGCCAAAGTAGATCATTTAATGCGGTGTTCTGTACTGTCATATCATATTACTCTCTTTTACGAGATATTCCCAATAGTTGTACATATTATTGCCCTAAAAGGATGCTCAGTGTCGAAACCAGAGAGCCTTCAAAGTACTCGAGGCAACTCAAATCCGATCGTTTGATTAAATGATCTGAACCAGACTCAAAGTGCGTGTGTGTCAAGGTTCTTTTACAGCTTGATCCTTAAGTAAACCAACTCGATGATTTTATTTTAAAGAATGGAATCAATGGGTAAAACCAACCTAGATGTCTTGATCATGCTCTGCAATTACTTCTCTGTACTCAATATGATATGGTTTTCTTTTTCTTTTCTTTCGTCTCTCTCCCTCTCTCTCTTTTTTTTCAACACACCTACCCTTTAAGGTAACATTTTTCCTCATGGTGGTCCTAATACTCGCCCATGGTAGCTTCACGCTTATAGGTGATTTATATTTTCTAATTTAGAGACTTTTCTTTTGTATCCAACCATACCACATATCGTAACACAAGTAAGTCAGGATGGACATCTAAGCGAACGGTCATTCATTGATCCGCAATCTCTTCAATTAGTCACCTTGTCAACTACTCAAGCTTTCACTGCTAAGATCCCATAATTAAGTGCTCGCAAGTCTAGTCAAGATCAACTACTCAAAATATCGGATGAGAGTACCTCTCGCACTTATCATTTCTAAGGTTTCACCCTACAGCAAACAATTTCATCATCGGACTTATGCCTAACAGTTAAGGACTTCTCTCTCTCTCTATCTTTTTTCTTCTTTTTTTTTTCAACACACATGGAATTCTTCTTTTCAACTGCTGATAGTGCGGGCCTCGCCCACTGGGATTTATTCCTGAAGACTAACGGTAATGTGGGTCTCGACCCTGGGATTCATTCCAGAAACTGATGGTAGTGTGGGCCTTAACCCTGGTATTCATTCTAGAAACTGATGGTAGTGTGGGCCTCAACCATGGGATTCATTCCCGAAACTGCTGATGCTGTATGATTGCTCTCAGCTCGCTTGTATTTGCCACTTTTCCTTATTTTCTTCGAAACCTGTGAACATAAAACAAGACAAAGAAATTGCAAGTATGTTACGTGTATGTATGCATGCATGGATGTGTTTCCTATTTCACTGGGTTAGGTTTTCCGTTAGTTCTCCCGGTGATCGCTTGGTTTTCCCTTCCTCAGGCAAAATATTGCTTCAACATGTCCATGTTGATTGGCTCGGTGAACTCGTTCCCTTCTAAATCTGACAGTCTCACTGCCCCGTTTCCTATCACTTTCTTGACTATGTAGGGTCATTCCCAGTTGGGTCTGAACTTTCCTCTCGGATCCAACATTGATGGCTTTGATTGCTTAAGTACTAGGTCGCCTTCTCTGATCTTGGTAGGACGCACCTTCTTGTTGAATGCCCGAGCCAACCTCTTCTGACATATCTGTATATGATGCAAGGACTTCATTCTCTTCTCATCTAATAATGCTAACTGTTCGAATCTCTGCGAGGCCCATTCTCGTTCAGGTAACTCTGCATCCGCTAGTACCCACATTGACTGTATCTCAACTTCTACTGGTAATACTGCTTTCATTCCGTAGACCAAAGAATATGGCATGGCTCCCGTTGCCATTCTCACAGAAGTTATGTACCCCCACAGGGCGTACGGAAGTTTGTCCGCCCAATCTCTGTAACTTTCCGTCATCTTGGCTGGTATCTTCTTTATCGTTTTGTTGGCTGCCTCGACTGCTCCGTTGGCTTGTGGTATGTAAGGTGACGACTTGTGATGTCATATTCCGTATTTCTGTATCATTTCCTTTGTTTCTCCCTGAAACTGAACTCTGTTGTTTGTTACTACATGATGCAGCATTCCGTATCGACATATGATGTTTCGGGCTATGAACTTCACCATCTGCTTTGCTGTAACTTTGCGAAACGACTCGGATTCTACCCATTTCGAAAAGTAGTCTACCGCCACTAATATGAAACGATGTCTATTTGACGCGTGTGGTCGAATTTCTCCGATCATGTCAATTCCTCATGCCAAAAACGGCCACTGCTCCGATAGCCCATGTAACTCCATGTGCGGCAGAAGGTTCAAGTTACTGTGTGCTTGACAATCGTGACAGTGCTTCACTAGCTTCGGGCAGTCAGCTTCCATGGTCGACCAGTAGAAGCATTGTCATACTATCTTGTGAGACAAATTCAATCCGTTCATGTGCGGTCAACATACTCCGGCGTGTACTTCTTCCATCGCTTTCTGAGCCTCTTCCTTCCTTAAGCACTTTAGTTGGATGTCATTCGCTTGTCTCTTGTATAGTTCTCCCTTCAAACTCACATACTGGGAGGCCAACTTCTGAATGGCTATCATGTCATTCCTACCGGCTTCTTCTGGGAATTCTCCGCGTTCTAGGTATCGCTGAATATCATAGTACCAAGGTCTTCCATCATCGACTTCTACTTCTAAGATCCTTTCTGTCTCGTAACTGGGCTTACTTGGTGTCGTCAACACTAGAGGTCTCATCACCAACTTCTCTGGGTTTTCCCAAGTTGCGGCTAGGGTGGCTAACGCGTCTGCCATTTGGTTCTCTTCTTGTGGCAAGTGCTGGAATTTACAATCGGGAATAGCTTGTGCCAACTTCCTGAGGTGAAATAGGTAAGGTCTCAACCGCTCCTCCTTCAATTCCCATTCTCCTTGCATTTGTCGGACTACTAACATCGAGTCTCTGTAGACCTCTATGCCCTTAGCCCCTAAGGTTATCAGTGCTGTCAATCCGAATGCGCATGCTTCATACTCGGCCATGTTATTAGTTACTCCGAACGTCAGCCTCTTGGCCATAGGCAGGGTTTCTCCTTCTGGGGTTATTATCACGATTCATATCCTGGCTCCTTTGTAGTTCACTGCTCCGTCGAAATACATCTTCCATCCTTGGACCATTATTGCCTGGATTTCCTCATCTGGGAATTCAAACTTGTATTGATCTCCTTCTATGGGTTGTAGTGCTAAGAACTCCGCTACGGCTCGCCATTTGATTACTTTAGAAGTGAGATATTCAATATCAAACTCCGTCAGTAATACCAACCATCTGCCTAACTTCCCTACTAGCAAAGGTACCGAATGCAGATACTTCAAGGGATTCTCTTTTGCTACCACTTGGATCTTGTAAGACTGGAAGTAATGACACAATTTTCTAAACGCCCACACCACTGCCAAACAAATCTTTTCTACTTCTTGATAGCGGGCTTCATACGAAAGCAACTTCTTACTGAGATAGTAGACTGCATGTTCCACAGTTGTCTCATCTGCTTGTACCATCATCGCCCCCAACACTTCGGGTTCTATGGCCAAATACAACACTAAGGGTTTGCCTGGTCTTGGAGGTTTAAAGACAAGAGGTTTCACCAGGTATTCTTTGATCTTGTCAAAGGCTTCTTAGCATTGCTCATTCCACTTCACCGGCTGGTCTTTCCTCAACAGCTTGAAGATGGGCTCGCATACTAACATCAGTTTGGCGATGAATCGACTGATGTACTAGATTTTCCCGAGGAAGGCTCTAACTTATTTCTCCGTCTTCGGCACGGGCATCTTGGTAATCGCTTTGATCTTCTCAGGGTCCACTTCTATTCCTCATATTCCTACCGTATGTCCTAGCAGTTTCCCCGACGTTACCCCGAATACACACTTCTTGGGATTTAGTCGCAGGTTGTACATGTCGAATCTCTGAAGGAATTTCTCTAATGCTCATATGTGTCCGCTTCTCTTCTCTGACTTCACCATCATTTCATCCACGTATACTTCGATCTCCTTATGCATCAAGTCATGGAATAATGTAATGGTCATTCGTTGATAAGTGGCTCCCGCATTCTTGAGCCCAAATGACATCACTTTTTAACAATATGTGCCCTACTCGGTGACAGAGGCAGTCTTATGCTTGTCTTCTTCTGCCATAAGGACCTGATTATATCCTGAGAACCCATATGCGAATGAGTACATGGCAGATAAAGCTGCGCTATCCACCAGTACGTCTATATAGGGTAAAGGAAAATCATCATTTGGGTAAGCTTTGTGAAGGTCTCTATAATCCATACACATTCTGACCTTCCCATCATTCTTCGGCACTGACACAATATTTGCTAACCACTCGGGGTTCTTCACTACTTCTAGAAATCCCACGTCTATCTGCTTCTTGATTTCTTCTCTAACCTTTTCAGCCTACTCAGGTCTCATCCTTTGGAGCTTCTGCTTTACTGGTCTAATGTTTGGATAAGTCGGTATTGCGTGTTGAGCGATACTTCGATCTACTCTGGGCATGTCCTTGTAGGACCAAGCGAATACATTAGCGTATTTGATTAACATTCCCTCTAATTCCTTCCGTTATTCAGAGGTAACCTCACTCGCAATTAGAATCTCCTTGGGGCTTTCAGGCGTACCAAGGTTAAATGCGTTTGTTTTGGTTGAGTTAATGTCAAATATGCTCAAGTCATGCAAGTTAAAAGGAAGAGACTCAGGCAAGTAAGCGAAATGAATGTCTTTATTATTAGCGAATGCGGGAGTACAATCAAATAAATCAGGGAAATAAACGTCTTCATCATCCACAGCCTTGTCTTCTTCGGTCTCCTTGCTCTCCTCGAGCGTCAGGCTCTCTAGCTGCATCAGCTCCTCTTCCCACTTGTCTTCCTCCTTTACGACTTCTTCTGTTCGCGGCTCCTTGCCCATCACGTCCTGGAAGATCTCAAATCCCGGTACCATGATCCCATTGACTTCCAATGGTTCAGGCTCTTCTTGGTACCCCGTAGCCTTCACGAAGTATTCTGTCAACTTCAACCCTTTCTTCTTAGTCTTCGACTTATCCTCGTCGGATTTGTACCCCAATCCTCTCCTGGTGGTTTGTCCCTTGAAGTCTGGCAGTGCTCCTCCAACATTCAAATATGTGCCCGGCTCAAACTTCATCTTCTCTATGATCATAGACATCTTAGGATCCACCCACTCCTCAAAGTTTGCCGCCACCTGGAACCTCGTGAAATGTTGTATTTCCAAGGTGGCCACAACATTGTCTACCTCAACTCTGATGGTGATGATGTCCTCTCCATACGAAAACTTGATTACCTGATGCAAAGTGGAGGGTACGCCCCCAAGTTTGTGAAACCATGGCCTCCCCAAAAGCAAAACAAAGGTGGCCGGGATATAAAGCACCGTAAACTCAACCTTATCTTCAATTGGACCCACTTTGACTACCGCAGAAAAGGTGCCCTCTACTCCCCGCTTACTATCATCATACGCCTTGATAGTCACGTTGGAGGGACTCAAATCTGTTGCCTTCATACCCAACCTCGACAAAATCTTCAAAGGGTACACATTGATAGATGAGCCATCATCCACCATCACACAAGATGTCCCCTTTCCCTTCACTTCCGCTCTAATGAACAGTGGCCTATTGTGATCTCTTCCCTCCAACAGGAGTTCCTCCTCAGAGAATGTTATCACCTGCAAAGCTTCCTTCTGCACCGATCATATGAACATTGTAGGGTTGGCATCCTCCGGTATCACTATCTTACTCAAAGCCTCCACCATGGCACGCCTATGCTCATGAGATGCACACAATAACTCCCAAATGCTCACTTGTGCTCGCGTCTTCTTCAACTGACGTAGCACTACATCTCCCTCAGCATTATCCACGTTTTCTATCACTTCTCTACCTTCTACCAACACTTCATTGCCTTTCTCCGCTACATCACCGTAAAAACATCCATTACGCGTCATCCTCTTCACCTCCTCTTCATCACTGCTCGAGAAGTTCTTCCAAAAATTCTTCCCCTCCTCTGTCTCATCTTCACTACTGCTATCCCAAATCCCCAGGCAAAAGGCTTGGCGGTCAAAGGTTTGGAGGACAAGACGTTCGGGTAGGCCGGAGCTAATCATGTATGTGGGTGGTGGAACTAAGTGATAGTTGGGCAAGAGGTTTCTCTGTGTGTTGGGTTGTTCTTTTTCTGGGACGGGTATTTTTTGGGAGTCGATGAGGTCTTGGATTTCATGCCTGAGGTGGGCGCAATTATCGGTGTCATGGCCTTTTTGCTGATGGTAATGGCAATATAGGTTCATATTGAGGTGTGTTGGTGGAGGGTTGGGAAGTGGTCTAGCTTCTAAGGGTTTTAGGAGTCAATGTCTCTTCAACTTCTCAAGCACCTTAGACAAAGGCTTACCCAGGTTAGAAAATCACCTATTCCTGATGGCGGCAACTTCAGTAGAAGTGGGCTTGGTTCCCGACGGCCCCCCAATGGTCCTCCTATTCAGGCCATAAAACTTCCTATTCTCAGCTTCTTCCTCCTCAATGTCCATAACAGTCTCCCTCAACTATCGAAAATCGCCAATCATAGAGGTCATCCTCCTCAGCTTGCCATAAATAGAGGGCTTAGTACCCTTGATGATCATCTTGATATGGTCATTCTCCGAGGGCCGAGTCTGCATCTTCAGAAGCTGGCTCCTCCAGCGATCTATATAATCCTTGAAGTTCTCCTCCAGCTTCTGCTTGGTATTCTCCAAGTCGCGGAGCGACAAATCAATCTCCAAATCCGTGACATACTGATTCAGAAAGGCCTCCGCCAATACCCTCTAATCGTCATTGACCTTCCTCTCAAGGCCATGATACCACACCACAAGTACCTCCTCTAGCGACATCTCGAACATTTTCTGAACCTGACACTTCAACAGACCCACCGAACTCATCACAGAAACATACTGTCGGAGATGGACCCTCGGATCCCCGTTCCCGTTGAACTTGGCTATGTCAGGCATCTTGAACTAAGAAGGCAGCTGCTCCTTGAAAGTCATCACCTCGTAATCTAGCAAATCCTCATGCTTATCCCTCATCTTGCGGGTAACTGACTTTACCTGATCCCTGAGTTTCTACAATTCTACCTGAGACCCGACTACCCTTCCCGCAGCATACTCAGCCATGTCATCGTCAAAAATAGGGATCTCATCACTCATCCTGATCGGAGGCTCTTCACGCCTGACATTCTCAGAGCTTCATGCCCCTCCTGCATGGGGCACTGCCATATTGGGCACAGCGGCGGTCAAAGCTTACAACTGCTCGGTAATCTTAGTGAGATTAGTCTCCAACTGATCCATGCGAGAACCCTCGTTATTTGACTCACTCATGTTCGCTAACGGTCTTTTGACGAGTCTTCCATTTTCTCTAACCCAACGGAAATCTATGATGGCTTTTAACTACGAGTTAGCATGGTACATGTATGTGTGCGATGCATGAAATATATAAAACACGTGAGGTAATCAAACATAATATATCCTTCCGACCTTATTTCTCCCACACTCGTGGTAAGCCTATTTTTGGTTCTAGATGCAGCTTATTCTATGCACCGATGCAAGGTACACAAAATTGCTCTCTCCTATGCTACGAGGTGAACCTCGGCTACTTCCGTCCCTTTCCATCGGTAAAAGACAAAGACCGCCCATTTACAACATGGACTAAGCCAATTATGGGATCATGCCATTGTCTAGAAATGATGAATTGGGCTTTCGGAAATCGTGGTCGTGGGGATGAACTTAGAAGCGGCCCAAAAGTATACAAATATGCCGTAACAAGGCGTATCCTTTCTGGATGAAAGCCAGTGCGGATATCGAACTCATGTTTCTAGCATATTTGGATCATGTTTGGACTTCCTAAGCCCATCAAGGTTTTCATACAAGTTGGCCCATTATCATTTCAAAGCATTCAATTATATTATTGCGAGGTGTAAACAACTTCAAATGATAGGGGCCCCAAACATAAAATGGCCCATCGACATTTTAGAAGCTTTTGGCCTAATTTTCATAAGACACAAACTCGTCCCAGTTTAAATGGCCCAACAAGTTCACATCACATGACAAGAAGTCCAACTAAATCCAAATGATGATGGTCCCAAACACAAGCATAAAAAGGTGGCTTCTATAGGTCATACAACTATGGTTCACATGTGGGTTTATATGAGTATATATGAAGGTTCCCGCCGGCGAAGTATTGCCCACAACTAGGTCTCCCCACTCAAGGGTTCGAACGACCAAGTGAGCGCACCTTTTTTATACCTTAAGGTACGTACCAACGAGTGATGGTACCATATAATGATCCGCCACTTCGAGTGAAAATGACTTCACGATACATGAATAACTGTCAAATGGATTTCTCAATTGAAAATTCCCCAGAGGGAGGGTGGAGCAAACTCTCTTAAATACCCTTACCTCTTAGGCTCTTATCTCCTTGGTGACATGAATAAATAACAGATCATCCAAATTATTCCATCACTTTAAATATACTCCAAGGTAATCTTCGAGTACATGATTATCTAGATGTCTTCACAGCTTTTCCTTTTGGCTATAGAAAGGTAGTGAGTGAAGGAAGACACCAATTCATTATCTAACTCTAATACCTTTGGTTAAATCAACTATAGACAAGGTTAACTAAAGCAAAAATCACAAACATTACAAGACATTATTTCGGGGCCGATTCTCTTTCCCCAGTGGAGTCGCCAGAGGCCATTTTGATACACTCACGACAATAAACCCTAACCCTCTCTCTCTATTCTTCTCTCTTTGCGGCCCGATCGGGAGTATGGAGTAGCCCGCGGGGGACTGAACCGGAGAAATAAGATGGAGTCGCCACTTCTGTGTTCTACAGTCTGGCGACTCCACTAGGGAATATGGTTGGTTTAGTTCTCTTTTTATAATGGGGAGCTAGGGTTTCTAGGTAATGAATGAAATCATGCAAAAAAAAAGATGTGTTTAATTAGTTTATTTAGGGAAATAATATTTGTATTTTTGGTGAGGGAATATCTTTAATTTGGGATGTGATTGGATTTAAATCTTTGGTAATTATGAAGGTGATTTGGTGGGGATTTGATTTAATTAGGAAAGATATTTATTTGGATTACATTTAATTTAGACATGTGTTTAATGTGTTGAATATTTTTGGATGGGATTTGTGGGCTTGGCTCTTTGGTGGGCCTGGGTGTGGGGCTTGGTTCTTTGGACTTGGGCGTGTGGCTTGTGGGAATTTTGGGTTGAGGCTAACAGTAAGACAAAAATACCAATGGTCGTTCAAACGCGTTTCCAGACGCTACATGAACACCCGCAATCTGTTTACCGTTTGAACGTGCTTCCGAACGATGGACGAACACACATGCAGTGAACATACGAATTAAATCTGATGACATACTTATTTTTGAATTTTCCCTTCCGACGTCCGTTTCCCGCAACTTCCGCAACCTATCGGGTAGTGCCTCCATACGATGCTCATCATCGGGCTTTATGCAAAAATGTAAGTGTCTACAACCGCATATATGAATAGTGACCCGAAATGAACAGTAGCTCCGATCAGAATTCCGACGAAACTAGTGCATTCGTGAGCTTGTTGGGAGTCTGAATATGCCTTCAAAATTTTGATCGAACCAGGATTATGAGTGTCCGCCAAGCTAGGTAAGTAATCCATGCAATGAATACTTGTGATTTGTGTTCTGTTTGAATTTAGATAATAAAGAAATTTTATAAGTATATGTATAATCATAAAACAAAATGTGTGTATATATATATATATATATGCAACTAAGATACTAGCAAGCCTGAGATTGAAAATATAAGAAAGATAAAATATATGTATATAGGATGTGTGAGCAAATACATATGAGCATAATATAAGGATACCTAAGATTGGGGGTTGTAGAAACTAAACCCTAGGGAATAAGATTAAAGTTAAAAGAATGATAAATTATAAGGAAGTAAGTATATATGTACAAATACATGTAGAAGAATATAAAAATAAGAACACAAGTACATACATAGATAAATATAAGCATGTATAAGTAAATAGGTACGTAAGTAGGCAGAAACATGTATGTTAGTACGCATGTATATGTGTAAGCATGTGAAACAGAGTATGTATGTAAAAGCAAGAGACTGTGTGTATTGAGGTACCAAAGTATGTAAGTATGCATGTATATAGTATGTATGTATATTGTATACAAGTATTTTGATGCATGTTTAAGTGAGCATAGAGTATATGTGTATATGAATATATGTAAATGAGATGTTAAGCACCAGATTTGAGCATGAGAAAATATGTATGTGAATACTTGTGGTGTATAGATATGCATATTTGGTAAGGAGACGTGCAGGTTATGATGTATATAGGTGTGTTCATTTGATGTTGTATATGTATTCAAATGATTAAGTTGCATAAGAAATGGCTATTTTCCATAATTGATGATAAATGAATATATGCATTAAGCAAAGTTTTATAATGATGAACATGTCTTGGAAACTTTATTATGTTTTCAAACTTAATTATTGATTTATTTCAAAAATGAGATTTACTTTTCAGTTTCTAAGAAGATAACCAGTTTTCTTTACAGTGAATTTTTGAAATGAAACTTTTAGAATTTTTTTAATTTTGATACATTATTATTATGATTTTTGAGGCATGGGGGAAAAACCCACCTTAGTAAGTAACTTGATTCAGATAAGGAATTGACGGACAACACATGTGCACATGTAGAGGGCTGGGGGGACGGCGATACGTAAAGCCCCTAGATCGTATTTCAGGACTAGGGATGATAGATGCCCCTAGATCCTAGATTTAGAGCTTGGAGGGTAGCATAGATTCACTCCCCAGTTCTAGTTCAATGGCTTGGGGGACGGCGATATGTAACGCCCCAAGTCTAGTTTCATGGACAGGAGTGGCATGCTTTGGGCGACGGCGATACGTAACGCCTCAAAGTCATAGATCTGCACTCCTTGCTCTAGTTAGGCGTATGGGGGGACGGCGATACGTAATGCCCCCATACGTCAGGTTTTCAGAGACAGAGACCAGTTTTTCAAAAACAGATTTCAGAGATCAGTTTCAAAGATAGTTTTCAGAATAGATCTTCCAGATACAAATTTTTAGAAAACAGATTTTCAGAATTGGATTTTCAGAGACAGATTTACAGAAAATGATGGTTTATAAACAATTTTTCAAGAGAAATAGTTTTTAAGAGATTCTCAAAGTTTTACAGACAGAAAAGGATTTCCAGAAAAGTTTCAAATGAAGAGATTTGTTTTCAAAAAAGAAAAGAATTTTCAGAATGATTGGCCTTTTTAAGATATTTTCTCTGATATGAAAGTTCAGTGATATCTGGTTCTATTTGATAAGTAGTTTCGTAGTATAATATGAATATGTACTTTGTATAAATTGTATATTGAACTGCATGCTCAGTTTGTGATATCAATGTAAGGGTTGAGTGTTTGGGGTTTACCACACTTAGAATACAGTTGTTAGGATTCCAATGGATGGAATCAAGCGTCAGTATTTTATATTATATGGAGGTCTGAGGCTTCAGCTCATTGTTTCAGTAAAAGTTTTACACCTTATAGTTAGTTAATGCTTATGTTTTTAGCCCACGTAGTTCATATGAAGTAACCAGTCATATTTTAAGTTGACTAAACCACCAGGGGTTTGGGATGGCTTTAGCCACGGGTTTGGGTGGTTTGGTATAGCTACAGTGAGGAAAAAGAGTATGTATGTACGTGGATGAATGCTTCTAGATTGGTGTATGAGAGATGCCGGAACTCCGCAGATGTGAGGTTTAGTGTGAAATCGAGAAGACAAGTTCATTTCATTGTTGCTTCAGTTCCATGTGTAAATTATCCAGGTATAACATAAGTTAACGGCCATCGAGTAAGGATGTGATTTATAAGTTTATGTATTTACATATGTCTGATTTCTATTTTAAGTTTTTGTTGTCATGTGATATATTTACATAAGACGTGAGTACTTACTGAGCTTTATAGCTCACACCCCGGTTGTTTGCTAGTTTTGCAGGTTCACATTGGACTTAAAGAGCTATGAGATTTTCCTTTGACGTCTTGCAGACAACGGATCACCCTGATGCAGTCAAATCAGTCTTGAGTCATTGTATGGTTCTGGGATGTGTGATTGGGCTCCCACAGCCTTAGTTTTATTTATTTGTATCATATGTATAATTTTAAATCGTGCTGAGCATGTAGTCGGTTGTGTCCATTTGTCTTTGTCAGGCCGGAGGCCTATTTTCATGAGTTGAGATGATTGTTTTTGAATTAAATTTCAGGTCTCCTCGAGGTGTTGGACTTGGATCCAGGTTTCATGATTTTTGGCAAAGGTCATGCCAAAATTTTAGTAGAAATAGAGGCTTATAGAGATAGGTTTTCATGTCTCCTGCCAGTAGCATCCTGACTTCGGGCGGGATGTTATAAAGTTGGTATCAGAGCATTGTTTAAGAGTCAGTGTCAGTAACATGGTCTAGAAGTCAATGACTACAACTATAGGGATCTGGCTGTCAGAGATTGTCTTCAGTTTTGTAAAGACCACGTAGGTCTTTCTATGTACTTTCTATGATTGTTTGATATAATATTATTTATTTGTTTCGTGCTTTGTTTGCTTGAATATGAGTCCAAGGGTGACTCAATTGATGTGTATAGATTAGCTATCTCCATATGAGAGGAGATTAATTTAAGTTAGTACTTTTACAGTCTTTTTAAATCAGAGAATTAGTAAAAATTAGATAGTAATAGTATAGGGCCATTGTGAGGCCTGATGACTATAGATGAGAACCAGATCAATATAGTTAGTTTTAGGCCGTAGATGAGCTGTTAAGGATTCTAGCTTATAGATAATGGTTAGCTCATAGTTGGAACATAGAAGTTATATCAGTGGAGTTTAGAGTAAGATAGTTTCCACACATACGACCAGATTCCAATCGGCAGTGATAAGGATGGAGAAATTTCGAGGATGAAATTTTATATGGAGGGGTGAATGTAACATCCCATATTTCCAGGACAGTTCTGGAAGGTTCCTGGACTGAAGTTATAGTCTCGGAACATGATGATAATAAAGAATAAGAGTTCAAATGATGATATATGGATCAGAATAATATAAAGTGAAGATTTGTCGCGTTAGAAGACGCGTCGTCTAAAAAATCAGTTACATAATTTTTATTATGCGCGAAAAGTTTTCCATTCGGTAAAACAGTTAGTAAATGAACTCCGATTGAGTTGATTTTTGAACCATCAGACTCGTTTTTCTGAGACAAACATTTTTTGTGTTGAATACTTTTTGAAATTCGCACAAGAAGAGCTTCAAAACACATGAATTTCAGAAGAGACCCCAAACAATGGGCTTAGTTGCAAATCTTTACATTTCCCTCCACCCATCCCCTTGTCTCCAAACGTGGGAGAGAGAGAAGCCTTTCACCGGTGGGCCTCCGGCCAACATCACACCGAAGGACCATCAGCTCCTGAAGTGCTCTGCCATGGCGCACCTACTAGTGGCCGGTGCCATCATATGGATCACCGAAATCGATGCAAATAAGAAGGAACAGCCGTGTGAGATGAGTTTCACGGTTCCGGCTCGTCGGTTCGATTCACAACCCGACCCACCAGCCAAATCGAAACCCTCATGAGTACAACGAGAAGGTGATGACGGTTTTTCCGATCCGTGCTCGGTTGCATGCAAATCAAGATAAAACTGTATATGTGAATAGTGACCCGAAATTAACAGTAGCTCCGATCAGAATTCTGACAACACTAGCGCATTCGTGAGCTCGTTGGGAGTCCGAATATGCCCTCAAAATTTCGATCGGACCAGGATTATGAGTGTCCGCTAAGCCATGTAAGTAATCCATGCGATGAATACTTGTGATTTGTGTTCTGTTTGAATTTAGATAACAAAGAAATTTTATAAGTATATGTATAATCATAAAACATAATGTGTATATATATATATATATATATATATATATATATATATATATATATATATATATGCAAGATACTAGCAAGCCCGAGATTGAAAATATAAGAATGATAAAGTATATATATATACATGATATGTGAGCAAATACATATGATCATAATATAAGGATACCTGAGATTGGGGGTTGTAGAAACTACACGCTAGGGAATAGGATTAAAGTTTAAATTATGATAAATTATAAGGAAGTAAGTATACATGTACAAATGCATGTAGAAGAATACAAAAATAAGAACACGAGTACATACATAGATAACTATAAGCATGTATAAGTAAATAAGTATGTAAGTAGGCAGAAACAAGTATGTATGTTAATACGAATGCATATGTGTAAGCATGTGAAACAGAGTATGTATGTATAAGCAAGAGACTGTGTGTATTGAAGTACAAAAAGCATATAAGTATGCATGGAGAAATAAGTAAGCATGTATATAATATGTATGTATATTGTATACAAGTATTTTGATGCATGTTTAAGTGAGCATAGAGTATATGTGTATATGAATATATGTAAATGAGATGTTGAGCACCAGACTTTAGCATGAGAAAGTATATATATGAATACTTGTGGTGTATGGATATGCATATTTGGTAAGGAGACGTGCAAGTTATGATATATATAGGTGTGTGCATTTGATGTTGTATATGTATTCAAATGATTAAGTTGCATAAGAAATGGCTATATTGCATAAGTGATGATAAATGAATATATGCATTAAGCAAAGTGTTATAATGATGAGCATGTCTTGGAAACTTTATTTATGTTTTCATACTTAATTATGATTTATTTCAAAAATGAGATTTACTTTTCAGTTTCTAAGAAGATAGCCATTTTTTTTACAGTGAATTTTAGAAATGAAAGGTTTTAGATAGTTTTTAATTTTGATACATGATTTTTATGATTTTTGAGGCATTGGGGAAAAACCCACATCAGTATGTTACTTGATTCAGATAAGGAATTGACGGAAACCACATGTGCATGTAGAGGACTGGGGGGACGGCGATACGTAACGCCCCCAGATCCTAGTTCAGGACAAGGGATGACAGATGCCCATAGATCCTAGATTCAGAGCTTGAAGTGTAGCATAGATTCGCACCCCCAGTTCTAGTTCAGTGGCTTGCGGGATGGCGATACGTAACGCCCCAAGTGTAAGCTCTAAGACATGCCACAAGATCCTAAACATGATTATTTGTGTGAAATTAAAATCAAACGTGGCGGAATCACTTACAATGTAATTTGGAGAAATTTTGAAAATTTCCTCTTGGATGAAGCTCCAAGGTTGTTGTTATGTCTTGGGTGAGTTTCCTTATCACCTTATTTGACTCCTCCAAGTGCTAGTTTAGTTGAAATTTTGAAGCAAAATTTCATTCCAAATGAGAGAAGGATTCGGCAATGAGAGAAGAGAGAGTGACTAGTTGTTTCAAAAACATGGTAGTTGTTTGTGTCAAATGAGTTAATAAAGCAAGCCAACAACTTCCATCAATTTATGATATTTGATGTAAGTCATGTGGTCCCACCACATTTTAAATTCAAAATTTTAAGTTGGCTTTCTCAACACACAACTTGACTGGGCCCGGGTTCATTTAATACCGATTAAACAAATTTTCCATCGCTACATAATTAAATCCAATTTAATTAAATAATTATGCCTCGTAAAATTATTAAGAAAGTCGCTTTCGAATCAATTCTAAATTAATTCGTTTGCCCGAATTAAAATCCAATTTTAATTTCGTATTGAAATCCAATTTCATTAATATATCCGTTATATTATTTTAGCCCAAATAAATAAATTAAATAGAAAAATCCAATTTAACTATTAAATTTATTTTATCGATTAATTCTAAATTAATCATGTTCTCTCTTCTATACGAATTTAATCGCAGATTAATTCTTTCCGTAATTAATCCCAGATTAATTTTCTCTCTCATAATTAATCCCAGATTAATTCTATTTGAGTCAAATGTCATTGGTGAATCTTTGGGAAGCGACCCAAGAGATTCTTGGATATGTTGGCAGTAAATACGATTATCGGACTATCCGAACACAAGCGTACCCCAAACCATGTTCTCACCGACTTACAAGACATGGTTGGCTTCTAGCAAAGCACCGTGCCTACCCAATTCTCCAGAAATATGTTAGACAGTAATGACCCATAGCGTCACTATTTTGTAAATGATATTGTATTATTGTACAAAATCAACTATGTAGTAATGAAATTGCCTTTTACCGTTTTGTAATTTATTTACTTTGATATATAAATGGTAAAAGTCCCTATGATTAGTTCTGGATTGTGATGATATGAGACAGTATCAATCCATAAAGGTTTAATCATTAAATATCCCTAGTCGTAGTATTATCGAGATTGGACATCGATAATGCGGAATAGACTAGTACTGCACGTTAAGTTGTGCATGTTGTAAGGGTACAACGGCATAGTTCTCATATATTTAAGTATTGGATACTTATGCAAGTACGGTAGGAGGTTGTGTTTTACCGACGGTACGGAAAACAGCTTCGCTCTGGATAGACCCCGCGGAGTCCCATGGTAGTATGTCTGCGTGTCTATGGGAGTCCGCTTCAGGGTAGGTGCATATGATCTTAACCTGAGATTTGCATCGCTAGTACTTACGACAATCGGTAAAATTTAGGTTTGGTGGTCCAGGGCTTTAACGAGTTCTGTGTATACCTCTTCTGGGTTTATCGAGAATCGTAGTGTACTGGGTGTGATGTCAAGATGGAAGTATCACTTCAGACATATGGAGATGATGATCGCGAGGGATACAGAACGAGTACTCTATAATGGTTGCAACCATCGGGATAATATGACTAGGTCAGGATTATCCGATTCAAAGAGACTGGTTGCTTGATGTCCGATATGTGTATCGTACGGGGCAGACACATATCCAGCCCCAGGCCTTACATGTGATCATCCGATACTGGTTCGATATACACTATACTACGGTTATACTACGCCTGTCATAGATCTAATATTCCAGTAAGAATATTTCTAGAGAATTGGGTAGGCATGCGTTTTGCTAGAAGCTAACCTTGTCTTGTAAATCGGTAAAAAACGTAGTACTAGGTACGTACGTGTTCGAATAGTTCGACAACGGATTTACTGCCAACATATCTAGAGGTCTCTTGGGTCGCTTCCCGAAGATTCACCGATGACGTATGATTCAAACTCGATTAATCTTGGATTAATTACGGAGAGACTTTATCTTGGTGATAAAGTACTATAAAAAGAGAGAGAACGATTAATTTAGAATTAATCGTAAAATTATTATATTCGATATAATAATCGGAATTCGATTTCGACGCGAAATTGAAATTAGATTTTAATTCGGGCAAACGAGTTAATTTAGAATTAATTCGTTAGCGACGTAAATAATAATTTCGCTAGGCGTAATTATTTATTTAAATTTGATTAATTAACGTCGCGACGTAAGCTCGGTATTTCGGAAATATCGAACCCGAACGCGTGAGTGCACGTGGGCCCACTTCATTTGGAAACGTGTGGGGCCCACATGACCACTTGTCATTATTTGCATTATTTAATCAAGATGTATTGCATGAAGATAGTGTACAAAGCACTCAAAGGTATTGCATGGAATTGGGTGTTAGACACTCTAAGCCTTTGCATGGTTTGTGTCATAAGTATATTATTATTTAATATAATTATGACATAAATATAAATTGATTTTTGAGACAAAAATTCAAACACTTCTCTCCCTCTCTAATTACCGAAACTGTGACGTTTCTTAGCTCTCCATTTCAGGTTTTTGTTGCAAAAGCTTGAAGAATTTGTGTTTGTTTGGAACATAAAAACACATCTTTGGCTAGCACCATCAAGGGATCATACAAGG